>JAUMHR010000089.1:1780099-1791780 GCA_032361145.1 Enteromius fasciolatus
ACATCAGCCAGAAAGCACAGGAACTGAGAAGTGGTCTGTGGTCACCACCTGCAGAAGCACTCCTTTATTGGGGGTGTTTGCTAATTGTCTATAATTTCCACCTGTTGTCTATTTCATTCACACAGCAGCATGTGACATTAATTGTCAATCAGTGTTGCTTCCTAATTGGGCCGTTTGATTTCACAGAAGTGTGATTGACTTGGAGTTACATTGCGTTGTTTAAGTGTTCCCTTTATTTTTCTGAGCAGTGTATATACAGAGTACACATATTATCTAAACAAAAACTTTTATTTTGGATGTGATTAATCACGATTAATGGTTTGATTAGAACTAATATTTATATTTTACTTTTGTGGTATGTTTAATTCATTTAATTATAAACACACATACACATATTTTTTCCCCATGTTTTATGGGTAATTTCCATAGATGTAATGTAAACAGTTTTTTCTATCCCCAAAACTTGAAACAACTTGAAACTACTTGAAGCATTTTTACATTTTAAAAATAAATAAATAAAAATAGTTAAATAATTCACTTAATTCCATATGATTTATAAGCTGTTTTCCTCAAGGGCACATGAAATCAGTATTCATTTACATATTTATTTATTTGAAATGTTAGCATAATAATAATTATAATTTAATAGCTATATATATATATAAATATTATTTTTAAAAAATAAATAAAAGTGGATCATTCATTATTAATTTAATATATACAACTGTTGTTACTCTGCTAGAACTTCACAGAACTATCTCTATTCAGTTTGAGTTCAGTTATAATAGTATAGTATAATAGTACAGTAGTGAAAAAAAAGATGCAAATGCTTTGAAATACAGACATTTGATTGAGGGCAACTATAGATGAAACAGGCACTATAAAATGTAAAAGATTGTGTTTCTATTAGCAGAATTTAAAAAATCAAGGAATGCCTGCACGTTACAACAAATTTGTTGCGGATCCTCTGCAGAGTTCAAGCATGACCGATGCAGAAAAGAAGATTGAATGGGGGTATTCTCTAGGATTTGTGAAAGACCCCCCTACTGGGCCCTCATAGTTGGGGAATCCACCCCCTCAGTAAGACCTGCTCCAACCAGTGACCTTGAAAATCCCAGGAAGCACTTTGTCACAGTCTCCCAGGCAACGGTCTAGGTTCGCATGGTAACTAGCAGCTTGACTCAATCAATCAAGCCTGGGCTTAGACTCGGAGAGCTGGGAGGAACAGCCCTGGCAGGCATGCACAATCTTTTGGAAGGCGATCAAGAAGAGGGTGATGCGTTAATGTAGTGATGTCTTGGGTTTCCTGGGTGTTCGTGAATAGGGATTACTCTGAAGAGAGAAAATCCTCGCTTTCCATAAGATACGGGAGACAAATGATTTACTTTCTCACCGCAAAGCAGAATTACAGTCGGGCTTCTCTTGTTGGGTTTGTTTTTGTATGCGCTTTACGTGTCTGCACGCACGTGTGTTCTGTATGAGTCGCAGCAGGCTTTAATGAGACAGAGTCGAGCGCCTTCAAGCATCCGATAAAAACGTCTCAGAAAACAGATACAACAGAAACACAAAGTCATATCTGAAGAACTGGAGCCATTCTACAGCATCCCATCTTTGATCTTCAGAATGACTAGCTGTCTGAAACATTTCCTGATCTTTATAAATTGTGAAATATTATTGCAATTCAAAATCATGTCTATCTATTTTAATATACTTTAAAATAATTTTTTATTCCTGTGAATTTTTTAATGAAAGCTGAATTTTTCACATAATTAGTATTTGTTGATATACTCTATAGTCAATGTACTGTTGTGCTGCTTAATGTTTTTGGGACATGAGATACTTTTTCAGGATTCATAATAAATAAAAAATATAAAAGAACAGAGTTTATTCAAAATAGAAATTGTGTGTGTGTGTGTGTGTTCAAGAAATTATTACTTTTATTCAGCAACAATTGCTATATATACATAAATATATAATTGTCAAAAAAATATATTATTAGAAAAGATACCTGTTTTTAATTAATTCTGTTCTTTTTAACTTTTTATTCACCAAAGAATCAAAGAAAAAAAAAACAAGAAAAAGTTACAACACTGTTAATAAATTTTATTAAATAAATTAATAAAAATTAGAATGTTTTCTGAAGGATCAT
Source organism: Enteromius fasciolatus (assembly GCA_032361145.1). Lineage (NCBI taxonomy): Eukaryota > Metazoa > Chordata > Actinopteri > Cypriniformes > Cyprinidae > Enteromius > Enteromius fasciolatus. The sequence goes on from JAUMHR010000089.1 coordinate 1,782,249, forward strand.
GTGACACTAAAGACTGGAGTAATGGCTGATAAAAAATTCAGCACTTCATCGCAGAAATAAAATAGATTTTAAAGTTTATTAAAATAGAAAACCAATATTAAAAAATGGCAATAATATTTCACAATAGTAGTGTTTTTGATCAAATAAATACAGCCTTGATGAGCACAAGAGACTTCATTAAAAACATGAAAAGTCCCACACTTTTAAACAGCAGTGTATATACTTCTATACACGTATGTACTTTATTTATATTGCTGTTAATGACTCAGAAAGCAGATACTTAAAATAAAGCAACACTTGCCTGTAGTAAATCTAAAAATAAAATGATAAAATATTGCGATTGCATCCTGAAATTGGGTATCCTGCGTTTTTCGACACACAGCTTTAACTCTAATCCAAGACGTTCTTCCGCACTGACATCTCCTCTCTGCTACATCTCCTCAAATCAGAACGCATCCTCCAATCGACTTCACCCGTCACCAGACGCTTCTCCAACCTGAGACAACTTTGCGTTTATCAGATTCGAGACTATCAGCTTGACACTCGATTCCCAGGAGGGAGAAAAGAGAAACACCGCAAACCCTGAGAGATGAAGAGGAGAGGAGAAACGACAGGCGGAAGACAGACAGCGCTGGTAGAAAATCAGAGTTGTAGCAGCATTAATTGATGGTGCTGAGTGCCATATGCGCGGCCATATGGAGCCGGGCCCCTCAGGAGAGCTGTAATAGACAGCCTGCAGCCACTCACACAACCTGGCACATTTACAAACAAGGGACAAACCATTAATATACGCCCAGAGAGAGGGAGCTGTCAAAGTAGCACAATTTGTTGACATTGTTTTTCCCCGATCCTGATTACTTGTTTGTTATTTGCTTGTTTGTCTTTCTATATTTGTCAGCGTGTGCAATAATTCAAATACATCTATAAATGTCTTTAGTGTGCCATAATCCTTCAGGAATCATTCTGATATGCTGATTTGCTGTTCAAGAAACATATTTTAACAATGATGAAAACAGTTGTGCTGCGTAATATTTTCTGATGCATTTTTGATTATTTGATGAATTAAAAAGTTAAAAAGAACAATATGAAAGTCCATTATTATAATGTATTATATAAAAAATAACTATTGCAATAAAACATGGTGACATAATAAAAAACATGACTTTTTTCGAAAAATTAAAAAATGGAGATGTCTGTTTTTGCAAATAAACAGATTTCTACAAAAGTGATATTATATCCATAGAAAGCACAATAAATGTGTCTCCTTCTAAGATTTCAAATAAGATTTTGGGGAGTAAAATGTGAGAATTTGGTTGAAATATTGTTACATAAACACAATATTTACATAAAAAATGTTTATTCTGACTTAAGATGTATAAAGGATCAAGGAAGCATATTCAATTCTGTTGTGTTTTAAAAGTGGGCAAAACCAAGGATAAAGATATTTTTTAATAAATAATAAATATTATGTGTGAAAGTAAGTTTTCTTTTAAGGTGTAATAAAACTCATTTTTGTTGTGAATATGCCTGACAAGATTGTTACGCTTAATTACTTTTTATTATATAGTAATTTTATATATATATATATAAAAGCGATGATACTGCAAAAATAACATCTTGCAATAAAGTGTTTGGCCATTAAATAATGGTGCAGTGTCTTAGTCGGCACAAATAAAACTAGATGGAAATGTGTGTAGACTTCTCCAGTCGCTGTCATTTCTAACAGCTAGTTCTTACTCCGATGCTGTCTGGTAAATTAAACGTGTAAAATTGACTTCGTGGTGACTTTTAAAAACAGTACTGTATGCATCTAGACTGCAGGAAATGACTTGGAAGCCAGTCAGTCTGATTGAAATGGGCTATTGTACCCCACTCTTGTGTGCAGCATGCGTTAGAGACTGCAGGTGAATGGACTCATTCTTCATCTGACCCACTCAGAGCTGTGAACAGGGCAGAGCTCTGCTGTTGACTCTAACCTCGGCTTGTTCAGAGCGTGTAGTTGTTGAGAGTGGCCTTCATAGAGACCTGTCAGATTGCTCTCAGCCAGGCCTATTGGACTGAAGTGATGGATTGTAGATAAACAGGGGAGAGTTACAGGAAAAAGAGTCTGTAAGAGGGATGAGGAAGTCGGTGATATAAGAGAAAGGCTGGTAATGTCCAGTAACACTTATTAGTGTATGGGGAAAAAATTGCATATACTATAACATTACAAATTATTTGTATGTATTTAACGTATTTGCTTGTCATAGGTTTCATTGTTGAAACAAATGAAGACAATAGAAGCAATAAAACCAACAAAAGAGCAACGTTTTCCGTTTTCACTGTTGGTGTTTTCAGTTATTGTTCCCCTTTTTTCCCCTCATTTCTATTATAACAGAATTTCAATAGTTCTGCCATCAACAAGTGCTGCATATTTTACGTTTCTATAACCATGCACCTGGTTTGACAGTAATGTTGCTGTGAAAAGAGGAAATGAGGGGAAAGAAAACAGTAGAGCACAGGTGAGGTAAACATGGAGGCTGAGCTGAAGTGTGGTGTTGTTCTTCAGAGAAGAGACGGAGCTGTTGAATATGCTGCTGCAACAGCGTGTGTGTGTGTGTGTGTGTGTGAGAAAGAAAGCATGTCTGTGATATTTCTGGTGTAGTTATTGCACTGGGTCAAAATGCCAGTGTTTTTCTCTTGCTCTTTTGTTTTGTCCTCCCTTTGCTTCTCTAAATTATTCAGCGCCTGAGGACATGCTCTCTCTCTTTCTTACTTGCTCTTTCTCCTCCTTTGTCTTATATTTCCTCTCTTTTGCTTTTTCCACTCTCTCTTTCTTTGTTACTCTTTTTAAATTGTATTTCAAGAATTCTTCACAAGCTGCGCTCCAAGTTTTCATCAGTTGAGGCTAAACAGAGATGCTGTATGACAGCTCGAGATGATGAAAAACAAAATAAGACAAACAAACAACCCATGTTCTGTGTATAAATACAGACACGGCACAGATCTTTGCTTGTACTTTGACATCCAGATACACTCTGATAGAAACACAAGAACTCTACCTAGCGAGCTACCGCCGATTAAGACATCACAGGAGCGTTCATGAAAGGGAACTGCACTGGAATTCAGTGTGGGTTTCCTGTGTTAATGAAGAACACTGTTTCTGTTATTTTCTGCTTTGGACTACTTATGAGCTTCCATCTTGGTTAGGATGTCTACCTAGACAGTAAGTGTGGCAGCTCACTAGGGTTTGAAGCAGAGCCCAACGGTCTCTTCGCTTGTTCATTTGTGTGGCTGTCTTCTCTTACCTTGGACTGATTATTTATATCCAGCAAGAACTTGTACTCGCATTTTTTTCAACATGATCAGTGTCTATAATACCCCGTATTATACCCTGTATTATAGACACTGATCATGAAAATCATTGAAAATGCAAGAGCCAAATACTTATCATGCAAAACAAAATGTCTTGGTACATCTTTGATTAAGGCCACCGCTGACTACCTCCCTTATTTTGTTTTTTGTTTTTTTTTGCCAAAAAATATTATTACATTATTATTTTTTGTTTGTTTTTATGCATGTTATATAGCTTTTTGTCACTATACGCAACTTTCACTTATTTCAGTTTATTTTGAATCTTTTATTTTATTTTTTGAATTTTCAGCTTATACAACATTCTCATTTATTTGATCCTGTATTCAATTATTCATTCATTCATTTATTCGTTCTTACTAGATTACTCCATTTGGGCCTTTTTTTTTTTCTTTTTTTTTTTTACTTTTTTTATTCTGCATTTGGTTTTGTTTTATTACTATTATTTTTATGATTTTATTCTGAATTGGTTTTTGTTTTATTTTTACAACTTTGTTTTATTTTATGTGCCACTAGTTAACTCTATTTTATGTTATTATATATATTATTTTATTCAACATTTTTCATTTTGTAATTTTCATTATATGTCAAAACTTTTATTTTATTTGTCACTGTTAACTCTTTCACCTGTTTTATTTATTTTTTTATTTACATTTTTTGATGTATTTTTTTGCCATTGGAAAAATGCTCAAATGTGTTTATACCAAGCCGGTGATGCACACTAAATTGAAAAACTGAAATTAAAAGAGCGAGAAAGCCATCCCCCTTCAGTCTCTGTCACCCGTCGTGAGGAGCCCTGTGGCTGAATGACAAGTCGAGCGTGAAACGACTGACTGCCCCCAGAAATCAGAGCCCTGGCCTCCCAGGAACTGATACATGCACATAAACACACCACAGTGAGGGAACAGAGCAGGCCAACGACTCGACTGCTGAGTCTTCTTTCTCCCTCTCGCTCTGTCTCGTCTCTGATCCATCCATCCTGGCTTTATTCTCAGTGTTGTGCAGCCCACACAAGGACACAGAAGAGAGAGAACGAGCAGAGAGAGAGATTGAAGACGAGAGAAATGCCCGTAGGCTCAATCTGTTCTGTGGTGCGCTACACGCAGGCCACGGGGAGACCTCCACTCACTCCATCAAACTGTCAGACACACACACATTCAGACTGCAGAGGGAGAGGCTCTTTGCTGCCCTGGAGGCCAGTTCAAGTCAACATCCCATTTCCTTCCTTTCCTGCCTAATTTCTTCAGCACCCTCACTTAAATTCCTATGGCCTAGTGCACTCTGTGTGTGTGTGTGTGTGTGTGTGTGTGTGCGTGTGTTTTACAGCTGATATACACTGGGAACAATTCAGTAATGCTAGTAAATTTTACACAAAAAATAATAATAATAATTTTGAAGTAGAAAAGCGGAAATAGTATTTTCTTGTAAAGCATTCTCCAATAATTGACACATTCATTTTATAAAATTTTTAACTTTTAATAACTTTAACTTTTTTTTTAAGTGTAGCAGACTGCATTTTTGTAATTATAATGCGATCCATTCAGAAAATAAATAAATAAATTATATGTGTATATAAATATATATATATTATTTTTTTAAATTATTATTTTTTTTTTTTTTATTGTTTTGAGTTTATTGCAAGTTCCAACCGACATGGACACTAAAATAATGAAAATAATGATTTTTTTTTTTTTTAAATGTTTACTGAAAATCATTTTTTATCATATTATTAGCGCTATTGTGGAACTTTATACATTTTATTTTAATAGTCCACTTTCAATAGTTCAAAAAACATTCTACTAACTATAAGTAACTCATGTCAACTAATTCTCATTCATTACCAACTACATGTCTACTAACTCTGAGACTAGTTAGGGAAGGTTTAGGGTTAGTAGAATAAGCTGACATATATTTTAAACACAGTTTCTGATAGTATGTATGCTGTGGACCCGTCAAAATAAAGTGTCAGTAGATATTAAGCAGACAGTCTACTAATACTCCAATGGCCGCTAGTTGACATGTAGTTGAACAGTTACTTACTGTTAGTAGATTTTCTAAAGTGGACCATCGATATAAAGTATTTGGATATAGTGCAGGAAAAGTAAATCCAGTTTAGATCTGTTTTGCAAAAACACGTTCATGTGGCCAAGCGTGAGTGTGATGTGCATATCTAAACAGATAATCGATCAAAACACATGAAGTGACTAAGTGTAAATAGACCCTAAGTGCTATAAAACTCCCTAGCTCTCCTTTGAGATCCTCTGTCACATCACACATAGCCAAGCGCTGTGAGACGTCTCGAGTGTTCTCATGGGCCGGCAGCTGAGCCACAGAGGCGCTGTTTGGCTCGGTTTCAGACGTTAGTCAGTGATTACAACCATACCCTTCCAGTCTTAGCAGAGAGCTGGAAGAAATGTATTAAACATCTGTAATGTGACTTATTATTCCACTTATACTATGGTTAGCACACCTCAAGACATTGTTTGGATGTTGTATTTAAAGACTTCAGGTTACTTCAAATGCTCTTGTGCGCGGGTTTATTTGTGTTTCTGTATGCCCTTATACATATTGATATAAGGTCTTTGTAAACTATCTCATCGCTTTCACAGCTCAAGCACTCATGTGCTTCCACACAAAGTTAAATATATATGTATGTATTATTTTTATGAATGTTCCTGATGCAGTAAATGGCCAAACTGACCAAACTGAAATTTTCCAGTTTATTGCATTTAGTCAAGTTGTGATTTAAGGTGCACTTAATAAACATTATTTTTTTAGAAAAGCATTTTCACCCAGTTTAGTTGATCTTGTCCATTTTAGGCTTCATTTATCATTTATTCATCTGTTGTCTGTGACCCTTTAACAGGAAGTCTTTCTTGTATCCTCTCTCTCTCTGCATCCCTCCCACATCAACACGCACTCTTCTGTTTCTATATGCATCGTTATCTCTCTCTCGCTCTCAGTTTCTACCTTCAGCCCCCTGATCAGATCAATAGTTCTTAATCCATCTTCTCTTTGGTCCAGTCACTTCCCATAATGCCCAAAGGCAATGTCACATGTCAAATGCTGCATAAATTTGATGCCTTGATCAAATCAAAGTGTGGGCGGCTGGTTTTGATCCATCATTTATGCTGGGGTCAAGGAGAGCTGGTGTCTTCTCATCTCTGAAGGTTGGCGCTCGAGCAGCAGCATGACTGAAATATTATGCTGGCAAAGTTCTGTGAAAGCTCTTTGTTGACCTCGAGTCGGGATGTTGATGTATTTATAGACAAAAACGGTTTGATTATTTTTCTTTCCTTTGCCATTGTAAGCAGCCATTTTTGTTTCTAACATGCGTTTGTGTGAGAGAGGCTCCAGGAACTGTTTGCCCTTCCGTTGCTTGGGTAAGATGTTTAGCGTTGGCAACTGACTAAAAACTGTGAAGACATTGGCGCCAAAGTGTGTTTCAGAGGGGAGGACCGTTTAAATGCCCTGGTGATGTCACAGCACCATGAAGTTACGGATCATGAATATTAATTATGGTACGCTCAAATATTTAGTAAAGCTTTACAATAAGGGCTGTAATCTTAAAGCTTTCAGGCTTTATTTGGGGAAAAAATCTACATATTATATTCTTACTGTTCAAATATTTGTAATAATTTAGAATTTTTTAATATAATTTAATTTCATATAATTTAATAATATTAAATAATGTAATATTTTTTAACATTTATTATACATAAGGTTTCTTATGCTCAACAAGGCTGCATTATTTGATCAAAAATACAGTAAAAATAGCCTGATAGATGCTTAGCTCATGAATATTAATTAGACCATCCTAAAATATTTGCTAACACTTGAATAAAGTCTCATTTTTAACATTAGTTCATGCATTATCTCACATGAACTAACTATTGTATGAGCAGTATGTTTTTATTACGTATTTTTTATTTATATGTTGAACTGCGCAACATATTTTCAAAGCATTTATTGTAAGGTTGTTTAAAAAATACAATTGTTCATTGTTTGTTTGTTTGTTAGTTCACAGCTCGTTTAACTTCAGATTTTAATCGTTTAGTAGCATTAAAAAACATAAAAGCTGTGAAAGTGTTGTTCTTTAATAGTTCATGTTAAGTAATGTCAACGAATGAAACCTGTTAACAAATATTAAATATGATTAAACTGAATTAGATTCAGTCAGTAGTAAGGAATTTGTCCCAGACTAATTAAGGTGGTTGGGACAAAATCATTCTTGGCCAGAAGTCATGTAATTGAAGCCTGTGAGCCCCGGCCTTTTGTTGTTTGTCGTGCTAGTTGAAGTTACACTACTCGGTCCCTTGAGACTGTCTGAAGTGGTTCAAGTTTCCCGCCGGGCCGCTGAGAGGGAGAGTCGCCTAAAGTGAACACTAACAGATACAGCCTTGTGTTCAATTATTTAAAGCCTGTAGTGTTGTATTCACAGACTCGCTCGCTGCTACAATGGATTGTTTGTGCTAAGTGTATATTTGAAAGCCTAGAATTGAACTTTGACCTTCACCTCCGTTTGACCTTCTAGGAAGAAGCTAGCCTACTTGATTGAGAGTTGACATTGAGCGAGTTGGTTGGTTCTGAAAAAGAATAAAGATTAAGTGGCATCGCTTATTTTTATTTTTGTAGTCAAATGCATTGTTTTATCTAGTGACCGCCTAAATGCGGAAGTATAACTGCAGTTTAGAAAAATGTGTAATATGTTGATTATGGCTCAAGTACGATTTCAATAACATTTCCAAAAAGTTCTCCTTACAGGCATTTACAAACATTTTTGGGAATATACTTATTTATTTATTATTATTAATTACATTTTGTTCTGTTTTTTTTTTCCTGTGCTTTTGTCATTTTATTAGTTTATTAGTTTTAGTTTTAAATAAAAATTTTCTTTTCTGTTTATTTATTTATTTCATATTCAATAGCATGTATTTTCAATTAATTAAATGTTTACTTTAACATATTTTAGTTAGTTAAACATTCTACTGTACATTATGTTGCTTAAAATTTCACAATTTACAATTTTAATCTGACCCTGTACCACAAAACAGTCTTTTTTTTTTAAATTGAGATTTATACATCATTTGAAAGTATGATAGTATGATATACTAAGGCTTAATTTCAATGACTGAAGATATTTCTGATATCACTCATGGACATCGTTATGAACTTGAGGTATCTCCACATATGTCCGCATCTTTGGACGCAGCTAAACTTTTTAAGACAAATGATCAAATTCAGCGCTCTGGATGTTCTTCTCTCCATCATACGATTCACGAAACGCTCGTTGTTGCGTCGATCCACGGCAGACTGGCCTGGTTATTATCGCACGTGCTGACAGCCCCTGATGATGTCACTGTTGTGCTGTTGCCATGGAGCCGACAGCGAAATGTATTCACGGTAGGTGCTGAGATCTGGTTTTGCATATTTTTTGGTCTCTCTGGCATCCTGTACTGCTGGAATCAGTATTCATCCAGACATCCCCAGGCAGACGCTGATGTTGAGCCAGCATGGCTGTCGTCAGGCTAGTTTCTCACTCCCCCTCCAAGGCCAATTCATTCCCAATCTCCTCAGCATGTGACAGGTGCAACTGTGTTATTGATTTGGGCAGTCGGTTTTAATGTGCTCCGGGATGCGCAACGCTTATTGTCTTCCCCCCCCTTGGTGTGCGTGTCTATTAAAATGCTGCCAGGAAAATGTTCTGAAATATTAGACAGTTCCCCCCCTCTCCTCCCATTCCCATTTCAGCTGAAATATATAAGCCCGTCGGCAGGCCAAAACCCAAGCCACGGGGTCCAGAGCGAGACTCGCTGTGAATAAATCACACTGGCTTGCTCACGCACACACATGCGGACGTGCCGCAGCGTTCACGAGGGAGTCTGTAAATAAAGTGCGCTCACCAAATCTCTTCACGGGAGATGACAGGAGAAGCTGTAATGTCCAATGTAAACATAACACCACATTTTATAGTATGTTCGCTGTGTCCATCTCAGATGTTTTTCTACTCTGATGCGTTTAATTTCTGTCCGAGTCGCTGCTGTCTTCTCATGTCAGATTTATAGATCTATGTTTTGCACACTTTAGTTTTAGTTGCAGCAAGGCACTTTCAAGTCAAGTCAAGTCAAGTCACTTTTATTTATATAGCGCTTTTAACAATACAGATTGTAGCAAAGCACTG
>JAUMHR010000089.1:1798066-1809881 GCA_032361145.1 Enteromius fasciolatus
AATACAGCCAATAAAACTTAGCTCTAGCATGATTAAGCACTTGTGAATATGAGAAAAACACACCTACATATTAATTGTTGAAAATTTGTTAGTCCTGCAAAACAGAAAAAAGATATTTATAGAAAGTTATCTCTATAGGATATACATTTATAGTCACTTACAGTGATCTGTTTTTTTTTTACTTGAAACTGAAATTAGTTTTTGTTTTTCAACCCAAAACAACACAAAAAAAATGTCATTAAATTTGAGTAATTGGGGAATTTAACGTAATAAATCTGAAAAAAATCTTTATCTCTTTAGATAAAAGACAAACAATTTGTACATACTGGGAAATCGCCATAGTTTTTCTGTTCTGAAAGCACCCCCTGCTGGCAGTGAATGAATAAGCATTTTTTAAGAATACCGTCTGCTGTTTTTGTTTAGACTAACATGAAAATCAACCCAAGTTTTTACACGGCAGAAATGCAGAGTGGTTCTCTGAGCGTGTTAAGCCTTGGATGGTCATCTGTCAGAGACAGAGTGAAATCTGGGAGGGGGCATGTCTTTATTCCAATAAATGTCTGTCACATTTTCAGATAGTAAAAGTGTGAGAAATTCAAAACATCAAATAAGAATGGGGTCATTCTCCATTTCCTGTGTACTGCAGAAAAGCAGCTGATTAAGAGCCCAGTGTCACTTTACCATTAGTATTCAGGGTGCTCTCAAATCCCGCACAGCTGCATTTATGCTGCAGACAGACGGAGAAATCTACCACATTCTCCACTAATGGATTATGCAAAGAAGCTCAGGCTCAATAACCTGCTGGAGGCTTTTGTGTTAACTTTAGACTGTGGTCTTGAACAGGGCGGTTAGTGTGTGTTTCTTTGCAGTGTGGCTTGGTGTGTAATGGTTTTTACCTGGCACTTCTCAAATAACTCTCACTGTTGTGTTAGCTACCAGTCGAAGGTAGAGCCAGTCTGAAGTTTCCAACGAGTATGACGTTTATGAGTATAAATGACTAGGGCATCCAAGGAACTTGAGACAGAAGTTTTAAGCTTTAGGCTACACCCATGATGAATCACATGATTTTTTTTTTCCAGTTTTAACAGGATGTTGAGCATATCAATGGGCTTTTTATGTTCTGGTTAAATTGCCAATAAGCTTTAATTTAATTGAATGCTTTTGCACTAGCATCGTCAAAGTTAACACATAGCTACAAAATTTCCATTTTAATTTCAATTTCAAAAATGCAGTGCAATATCTCTGAACAGTGCATGCTTGACAACAGTAAATAAACAGACTTCGTCGTTGTGCTGCATTCCCTTAGCTTTATCTAAAATGGTCTTCATTTTCTTTCCAGGCTTCAAACCCTATTGATGTTGCAGCACGATCAGGAGCAGTCCCACATACTCTCCTTCAGAAGGACCCAAGGGTAAGCCGCCCAGTCTGGAGATCCTCTTTAAGAGACTGGCCATTAAAATCGAATCATTTTTTGAGCATTCCTTGAACCTGAACTGTGTTACGAAACATATTTGTCTGTGACTTTATTTCTTTCTCTGCTACTTACTTACAGATAACAGATCCTTTTAGGACCTCAGTAAGAGTAAGCATCATATTTTCATTCTCTTTTAAATCCCTACAATTTCCTCCTTAAATGCCACCGCCTTTGTGCTAATGCTTTGAAATGTCCTCTGTGCTTATGTCAGAAGCCAGGCAAATGGTGTGCAGTGCATGTTCAGATCGCTTGGCAGATCTACCATCATCAGCAGAAGATGAAAGTAAGTTCTCAGAAACCATGAAAGGGTTTTTCATTAGTACGGTGTAGTACAGGAATACACTACGTAATGATTCATGCTATAAAGACAGTCTCATTTGTTTCTAATTCTAAACAATGTAAACACTCAGTCTTTTTTTATATTATATTCCCTAAATGTCTTTTTCTCACAAAAGCAGATGCACTTGGACCCACATAAACTGGATATGAATGGAAAACTCGATCTGTTCAGCCGTCCTCCAGCTCCAGGCGTGTTCCCTGGGTTCCCCTACCCTCATGATCTGGCCAGACCCCTCTTTTCATCAACAGGTATGTGAAGAATAAACATGAAATCAAACTTGATCCCATTTAATAAAAAACAAAACACATTCCTGGTTATAACGTGCACAGTTTAGTTACTCCAAAGGAAAAGTTATTCTGCCCTACATGTTTTTGTTTTTTGATTAAATGTCCTGTAAGATGGATAACAAACAGCATGTTATATTGATTAGAAACTCTTAAGCTGAAAAGATAACAGCTGCAGAACTATTCCTAGAAATAATTCCCTTTCCTGCTGTGTTTTGAAAGCCCGAAACTAGACCTGACTGCCTACTTAAATAGAATTGATTTTCATTTCACTTATAAACTATATTTATAATCCAATCAAGATACTGCTCTCACAGATTATTCATGTCTTATCTTGTAAATTATACTGCAATCTCTTTATTGGCTTGGCTCAGTATAATAAAATGTATTTGTAGTATGTCTTTCTTTCTCCCATGCTCCTAGCTCACTAATTTGCGTTTGTTGTTATTTTGAATGTTGTCTTGGCTCAACGCTGGGCCACAGGCATGAATATAAATGCTTTTACCTGATATAATTGACTGGTAGCTCTTTGTTGAAGGGCAACATGAGCGTGTCTGCCCTTTAGATTGTAATTATGCAGCGTGGTGTCATGAAGGAGCTTGTAATTGGTTTCCTCGTTAATGATACACAGTTACAAATGACACATAGTTCAGGCTGAACAGACAGTTGACCCTTTCAAATGCAACCTGAACACTCAATCTAAGAAATCGCTGTCCTTTTTATTGTCTGAGAAAACTGCTCTAACTATCTTATTACTGATAGTCTCGCCCCGAACGCATGCCATTGGTTGAGCCAGGATGAATTCTAGTTGTCTCTGCATATTAAGCTGGAATAGGAGAAAGTATTTAATCAAACAAGACTGATCATTACCCAAGACATCTCTTTCTCTGTGTGTATAGAGACAACACCTGGTGCTGTTTTAGTGAATATTTGAATGGTTTGGCTCACTCTGTCTGCAATCAGTTTGACTGATGATTTTTCCCCCTTGGATTCAATAGGATCGGGACATCCAGCTGCTTCACCCTATGGACCGTCTCCACATCACGCTGGCTTCCTGCCTCCTAGCCATTTGGCAGGTAAGTGTAAGTAAATCGCCATTTTAAATAGTTCATCTCTTTCTTTTTGTTCTTCAAATTATTGTCAAGACTGTCTTTTATTTGATGCGAACATAAACAAGGCAAATCTGTTCCATACGGTGTAGTGCTGCACCTTGGTGGTGATCATTCAGCTATAAAAGCATGTCTTTTCTTAAATTTCACAAACCAAACTCCAAATAAAATAAACATCATGAAATGTGCAGAATCGAAGATGATGCATTTAAAAAAATACAGTACTTCTATCCCTCATAGCCTTGTTTTTGTTTATCAAGTATAATGTAATATCTGCTGTAATGGGGCATTTGCACAACACTAAAAACTTTTTTTGCAATGCACACGCTCATATGTTTCGGACATTGGATATGTAATGCATAATAATACAGCATTTTAAGTCAGAAATGTTTTTAGTGCATTGCTGTTGCGCAAACATAGCATAAGGCTCCCCTTTGGAGACACTTCTGAGCCTATTGTTATTAGATTATTCAATCGGCTCAAAAATGTCGAACTCAAAGGGTCATATATTATAAATTTAACCTCAGCTCAGCTTTTCAGATGCATTCCACAATATAATAATTAATAAATGATTTTGAAACAAATAGTCTTACATGTTGTATTAGCAAGTTATTCTTAAGTATTCATTTTGTCATGCAAAACAAGATAAACTTATTTGGAGCAAAATTGCTTCAGATACTAAGGCTTGATATTTTATAGTGAGTGTAACAGTTTTATTTGTTGAACTTGCAGTTGTGTAAAGAAGTGTAATCAGTGAACACTTACATTTAAATTCAAGGTGATATTGTTTAGATTAATAAATTGGAAATCAAGGCAAAGTTAAGAGTAGGCTATGTCAGTGTAAGGTGACCGTGGTGTTTTTATTTCATCCAAACAAATCCTAGACTGTCTTTTAGAGAACTGTCTGACCAAAACTACAATGCACAACAAAACATAGTAAAAGTAATATTTATCTTTAGATAGTGTTCCTCCACAGTTTTCATCAGCTTTGTCATTTGAGTTTGAAGCTGAACGCTGATTTCACACAGTGATCTCAGTCCAATTTGAGTTCATAAACAGTAGGGCTCAAAGGAAATGGAGATACAATGGGTAAAATGCAGAATTGGGTGAGGTGTTGCCTAGTGGTGAATGCTCAGGACTGGTAATCAAACGTTTCCCAGTCAAGAACCTAACACTATTGTGCCCTTGAGCAAAGAACTTAACTCAAGGTTGCTCTAGGGGGGTTTGTTCATGTAAATTAAAAGTTGCTTTGGATAGAAGCATGTGCTACTGTAAATGACTGCTTGCTTAAGTACTCTGTGGATTAGTTATAAATACATCCCTGAATTCAGGAGTTTCACATAGAAAACACTGAATTGTGTTTTTTACTTTTGTGGGCTGGAGGTTGTCAGTTTGTATTTAATTTAATTCTAAACGCTGTATGAATAATTTGAGCTTGTGCAAGGTACGTGTGAACAAATAGCTTAATGTTTTCAGGGGTAAGTAGAAGGAATACTCACAAAAACCTCTAGAGGAGATTGGAAGCATGTGAGCTTTTTTTTTTGCTCGCTGTCATTTAATCATTTTTCACATTGGACGTTTCAAAATGTCCCTGGCTATCATACCTCAATCAGGTATTGGTCTTTATGCCAGCACCTCTTGCTGCCTAATCCGCAGTCAGTGAACACTCTCCAAAAGTCTTACTGGGAGAAATAAACAACCCTTAGGGAGTTAGAATAGCAGCAGTAACAGTGACGCAAAAAACAAAGCTTGCTTGTAAGAGAAAAGCCGGTTGGAATGGTCGGGCACCTCCGGCCCCGCGTCGCTAATCCCTGTTTGGCATTTTGCAGATCCATTCAGTCGCTCCAGTACCTTTGGCGGCCTCAGCAACCTTTCAAGCAGTGCCTTCGGTGGATTAGGCAACCCAGCCCTCGGTAAGCCCCGGCCCCCGGCCTCTAGCTCGACTCAGTGCAGCACAGCTTAGCTCTAGACCACAGAGAGTGCAGAGGGAATAGAAAGGAGGTGGGAATGAAAGAAAGGCACTTAGCTTTGCAGCAAATGCCAAATGAGAGTTTAGGGAAGCGGGGGAGGCAGGCATTACCGCAGACAGTCTTTTGCCAAATTCACATCCCAACTCAAACTCGCAACCCAACTGGTTTAGTATTGCTCTTGCATTCATTAGTCGCTTGCAAAGTAGGGTGGAAGGTTTGCCATGTCTCAATTCCTCTCCCTTCTTCCTTCATTGGCTGAATGGGACTTCTTTTAGTCAAACTGATTGTATTGAAATAGGAACGATTTGCTTTTCATAGCTCTTGACCGCGACGGGTCATTCATTTGTCCTCAAAAGCAGCTCTTGGTACCCCATTTTTTAAAAGAAACTACTATACGCCATTAACCTTTCAGCTTGTGTACCTCAACAGAACTGGAAAGCAGTCTGTTCAACTGATGATGACTTGTTATTTCAGGGTCCAACAGTGTGTTTGGACCTAAAGAGGGTCCAGGGCTGCCTGGTCTCAGTAGTCCTCATCATGACACCTGGAATCGGTTGCACCGAACACCACCCTCCTTCCCGACCCCTCCACAGTGGCCCAAGTCTGCAGATGCAGAAAGAAGCAGCTCTGCAAACAGCCACGACAGAGAGAGAGAGTGCGAGCGGGAAAAAGAAAAAGAACGGGAAAAAGAAAAAAGGGACTCTTCTGTTGGGAAAGAAGAGAAGGATAAAGACAGGTAGGTGTTGTCGATTTCATGATCCAAAGCGTCTTGTTTTTGTCTCCTGATTCAACTAACAATGGGTTCTTTCCTCTTACAGAGACTCTTTGGATCGTAATCGCCATTCGAACCGCTCCTCTCCAGCTTCCGCTCCCGTTAGCTACCAGATCAGCAACTTGATCCGCTCCAACAGCCAGAACTCGACCGACTCCGGCAGACACCGCAGCGGTAGCGCCGACCGCAACCGGGAGCCAGAGAAAGAGTTGTTGGACCGCCAGCGAGAGGCAGGAATTTTGGGAGACATCAAGGTGAAGGAAAGTCGTTCTCCAGGGAAGGAAATCACAGACCGACGTTCCTCGGATGACTCTCTCAAATCCGTTCACCGGTCACCCTCTCCGTACTCGAAAAATGTCCTTAACGAAGCAGGAATAAAGATGGGTATTCCACAACCGCTGCAGATGAAAGAAAGCGAGAGGGATAGGAAGGAGACCAGTTCGGGGGATCTGCTACAAAAGGTGAAGAACGACATGAAGATCAAAGAGGAACGTAAGGAAGACCAGGACGTGATGGTGGTTGGATCGGAAGCAGCCACTAAACCTCAAATTCCTCCTCCTCCTCACCAAACCATGACAATTCCTCACCACCCTGTGCTATCCCATCAGCCTCCTCCACCCTCTCCTCGCTGTAGTGACCCTCCAACACCCTCCTCACTTCACGGCATCCCCATGCCGCACTCGCTGCCGCTCACTTTGAGCGCCATGCATCAAATGGGAAGTCTGAATGCACTTGAACGCACCCGCATGGCACCTTTCATGGGAGTCAGCCCTCTCGCAGCAGGTCGAGACCGCCTTCCTCATCCGGCGTTTTCCTGGGATCCCCTACGAGAGGCTTACAGAAACCTTGACCTTCAACGGCGCATGGACTTCCAACTGCGTTCTGAGGCTGGAAACCGCTTCCCCGGTGTCTATGATCCAGAGCGGGTCTATAGGGATCGGGAGGCACATGACTACTCCCACCACGAACACCTCCTGGAGGTTCGGCGGGAACAGGAGAGACTGAGGCAACAGGCAGAGGAAAGGGAACGCTTGCATTTAAGGGAGGAACTGGATCGGGCAAGGCTCCACCAGCTTCACCAATCGCCCATCGAAGGACACTTACCCCACATGCCGCCATTTATGTCGCACCTTGGTGGGATGCCGTACCCAAGGCTTAGCCCTTCAACGGGACATAACGGACTTCTTAACCGGACGCCCCCAACTGCAGCACTAAGTGCCCCTCCTCCTCTGGTACCCTCTGGTGCTGCCAGACCAGCTTCGCCAAGACGGACTACGCCAATCACCACCCAGGACCCTCGGGAGTACTCACCGTCACGCAACCCCAAAGAAGTGGAGGCACGGTAACATACAGAAAGTAGAACGCCTCATTTGAGTTGGACACTGGCAACATGCACTTATTTTCACAGAAATTAGAGTTAATGATAAATAGATACGTGTAATTTGTACAAATGTTTGTACCTTGGAACAAGCACATCAACCGGCTTTTTTAATTGATTGGAGTTGGGGGGAAAAGAGTACTTGTGGTAGCGCAAGACGTAAAGGTGAACTACCAATCAGAAATTTGATATTAATATATTAACCCAATGCCTTTTCAGTTTTTCATGTGAAAAGACATTCTGAAATTTGTTTGTACATTTCCTATCCCTCATGTACAGACATTTTTTATGTATTTGCATTAAGTTTCACTCGTTCCCTGCCCTGTATTTATCCTAGTGAGCTGCTGGATGTCTACATATCTAAATTGATATGATCTCAGATGATTTGCTCTATGGTACCTGGAAATATTCAGCGGGGGCCATGTACAAAGTTTCATTTTGGAGGGGTAATTGTTTGTTTGCTTTATTTTCTTTTTCGAGATATGCAGACAAATATGTATTACAATACTCTTGTTTGGTTTATGTAAAGTTGAAAGATATTGTAAATATCTTGTTGATATTACTTGGAACGAAATGACATTGTACATTTGTTAGGCTTTTTAAATGTTTCTTAAAAACGATGAAATGAAACAGAACCACTTCCAGGTTGAAAATGTGGTGACGGAGCTGTCCAATCAGAGGGAGGACTCGAATTGGGGTGGTGTCATGGCGGTGCAATCTATGCAAAGAGGACTAAGAGTGTTCTGATTGGACGGTTATCAAAAGTGGGGACCTGGATAACTGTTATTCATTTGTCTAATGAAGAGCCAATGAAACAAACAGCATTGAACTTCCGGGTCATAAAGGAACTGCTTCAGCAGTCAACACTTCTCCAGCCACAAAACCTGGACATCTGAGAAACAAATTGGAAAGGGTGGGGTGGCAATAGACTCTTTCTGTCGACCTTGTGGTGTTGTGCAGTTGTTTTTCTTAGACTCTTGTATACAAAACAAGTAGAGCTTTAGGCGTGAAAAAATGAAAATGAACATTCATGGTTTAAAAATGTATGGAATAAAGGTTGGACCTTATATCTGCATACCTGTCTGCTATTTATTATAGACGCCGAGAGTGACTCACTGAATGATGACGTATTGATGAAGTGTGCAAAGTTTCTGAGACGAGCATGAATGAAATGCCCGGGTTGTAAGAACCATTGCCTATTATAGCCATAAGTATTTTTTCCCATTTAATTTTGATTTTGATTAATTTTCATTTTAATGATTAAGAAGCACATTTTACTGAGAAAGACGTTCTCATTCCTATTACTGTATTACAGTCACAAGAATTACCCTGTCTGGACACAATAATTTGTAATATTGTTTATTTAATATTATATTGGTTAAAAATATAATAAATAAATGGAAAAAAAAAATATATATATATATATTTAATTAATTAATTAATTAATAACACCAATTATAATAAATAGTTATCATGTTATCCTTTTTTTTTTTTTAGTGATTGCATATATTACAAAAAATAAATGCAGCAATTACATCAGGTTGTTTTGGGTTGTTTGTTTTTTTACAGCAAATACTTCACACGCACTTTACAAATGTACTTTAAATGTATGGTAAAAAAAAAAGATGAGATTCCTTACAAGATATTTTACGAACTAGAATGTCCGGGTCATATAAATAGGCAAACAGAATTTTAAACTGCATAAACAGACAGAGTGTTCTCCACAGATGCAATTTACTATATTTTTTTTTACTGGAGAGAGCGTTTATGTCAGCTGTCCTGTAGAGAGCAGGATGAGAGCGGTGATGGGACAGGCCTGCAACACGATATTGATTTTCTGCAAGTGCAGCTTTTGAGTGTTTGTGTTGCAGGTAACTGGTATTGACTCTGAGGCTAGTGCTGTATTGACCTGCGGTCGGGACTCATTAATGGGAGTGACGCCTGCTAATGAGCGATGGATCAAGAAGGCGAGGGAGAAGAAGTGAAAGAAACCGAAAAAGACCAGACCAAAGGTCGTCTGTCCCACAAATAAGACGACCAGAGGTTACTGTCCTTCTAGTATTGACCGTCTGTGCTTGTTTTTCCGACTTCCCGTTTCTTTCTCCCACACTCTTCATCTTTCTTCTCCCCAACTGACAAACAATTCATCCTCATAACCATCCCTAACTGGCTCCATCTGGCGTGCCACGCTCAGCCCTGCCCTCGGTCCCGGCCCTCACCTCGAGTAATGGCAGCATGCGTCAGGCAGTGTGCAGTCATTAGTGATGTTATTGAGAATCGATGGTCTCCCCGCTGCGTCTGGCAGCCTATCTGGACGTGCTGCTTCAGAGAGGTCCATCGCTGGAGAGAGAAAGAGAGATAGACGGACTGGGAAAGCTGCCGTGAGGTGTATTGGAAAGAGAGTTAAATCGGGATCCGTTTCAATTTGGCCCTGCTGTAATTGAGAGGGTTATTCCATAGACACAGAGCATCTGTGCCTCCCTGGCCCTCTGCTGTCTCCCTCTAATCAGCTAGTTAGCACTTTCCAGACCTGGACCGGATAGAGAAACCAGATTGTCTACTTTTAGATTTTCTTTTCAAGGCCCCTGCAAAGATGTTTAATAAATGTGTTTGGGTGGTCAGCCAATAAACTATCAGGCCGCAAAGAGACTTATTTAAAAAAAAGTCAGATATTTTTTTTTGCTAGTAACATTTAAGCGATAATGGACAGCTCTTTTGATTGAAAAACCTAATTTTTGCAGGCTGCATAGTGGAGCTGAAATTACACACTTGACTTATCTTTCATACTGGCACTCAGGCCAATTTTCTGAGTATAAAATAAAGCCGGACACGTTTATAGCATCAACATTCTCAATTTCAGACTATAATTTCTAAATCGCCCACATTTTACCCGATCACCGCAAATGTGCCAAATTATAGCCCAATAAATAGAGATATATGTGTAGTAGTAAATATATAATTATATATCATTTACTACTATTAAACCTAAATTTGCGTTTTACAGATATATCAGTTTTATGTTTGAAGATCAGTGATTTCCCTGCCAATCCGTCAGTCAAACTGTACCGTTTTACATTTATTTTTAGGTTGTTAATCCTTGAACCCCACAGTATCTGCCTCATTTACCTGAATTCCTGCTCAGTATAAAACTTTAGGGACTAATTCTCACTATTAACTATTGCTTAATAGCATGCATATTACTATATTGGCTGTTTATAAATACTTGAAGAGTAAAGATGCAAAAGCCATCTTGGTCAAATACGTCACTTGAAATGCGCTGAATCCCAGCCTCAAGTCACTGAAACGTACCAGTACTAGCATAGAAACCTATACAAAGTAGCCAGAAAGAAATGCTCATTTTAAAGAAAAGCCTGAGACGTACTTACAGGCTTTTGCATCTGAACTCTTCACTTTTAAAGCATTTATTAGTAAATGCTTATACTGTAAGACACATTTATAATTTCCTAATCCTACCCATACTTAAAATGCACCGTGCAAAATTCATTGTTAATAGTGAACTACGAGCAAAAACAGAGTATATTTATCTGGGGATGTTAAATTCCATGTTGCTAGAAGTCACCTTAATGAGTGACAGAAAAATATATACTAAACTATACTATATATATATATACTAATGCATCTAGTGGTGGTATGAGATCAAAAAATAGAGCATAAGATTTACTCCACATAACTGTACTACGGTATATTGACCAAATTCTTTGCAGACCATATAGCACAGTGTAGTGACCTGAGATGGAATGAAGTGATAAAATAGCATCTTTCTACACCTCTAAATATACTGCCACAGACTCGTCTGGAAAGAAACACATCCACTGCAAACAGGAACATAGGAATGGAAACAAATGATGGTTCATTCTAAAAACAAGCAAGCCACTGACGTATGATGACATACAGGGATAAAATGAGAAAGCGTCAGTGTGAAGACGTAAAGAAGTCAGGAAGAGACGGAGAAGGGGGAAAAGAGAGAGAGAGAATTCCAGACAGACCAACTAAACCCCAGCAGCTAAATCATTTTTCCACTTTCATTCATTTTTGAAATGATTTTTTTCCTCTTTCTTCATGCCTCAGTGAAAGCTCGCTGCCTGACTCCTCACACTCACATACACAGGCATCATTGTGTATACAAACCGTAAAAGCCAATGAGAATTTATGCAGCTGGGTTCATCTGGCAGAGATGGAGGTTATAGTGGAGAGAAGCAGGCGTGATATTCAGACGACCTGCAATCTACTCTGCTGTATAGGGTGGAGACAGAAGAAAAGCTTTCTCACACACTGACTTTTCAATTTCTCCAAACATAATGTCAGGGGTTTTTTAAATTTGTCTGCTCCAGGATGTTAAGGTTTGGCTGTTTAGGACGGCCCTGTTAGCCCTGCTGTTACTCTCTTAGGCAAAAAGCATCTTGCTCCATTGGCTGCTTAAAAAATAGCTGCCTATTCCAACTAAACAACATTTGTGCAAGCAACATA
>JAUMHR010000089.1:1836869-1859907 GCA_032361145.1 Enteromius fasciolatus
TGTGTATGTATGTATATATATATATGTATATATATATATATATATATATTTTATCCTTTAAAAATAAGTACATATTTTTTCATCACAAGTTTTTTAATGAGTAGATAGTTCAAAAGAACAATTAAAATAAAATGATAGTGTATGTATATAAGAAAGGTTGGTCATTCATTCTTCATACAAGTAAACTACACCCAAAAAAAATAATTATTGCATGACTTAGGTTAGAGTGTTACAAACTAATTTAAGTGAATTAAACTTCTACACAGAAGTACCAGCACAATTTATAATAAAAAGAAATGTGACATATTGAAATATGATTGCACACACACACATCACGCACAGACCTGTTGGGAATCTTGGAGAGGTCGGTCTCTTGTCTAGAGCGAACGTATGGAATTACCACAACCTTCTTCAGGTCAGGGAGACCTATGCATAAAATATGAAGAGGCATAAAATGTATGCATATTAACAAGACAAAACGACGGGAATACGGTGGGCTGAAATGTCTGCTTTATACCTTTAACAACGTTTTGGAGTTTCTCCATATGGTCATGCTGCTTGCCGTTATACACAACAGCTGCTACTGAGAACAGCAACTTGGGCTGGATCTGAGAAATTCGGTCTAGAACTCCCTTAAGACAAAAAGAGACAATAAAGACAAAAGAAAAAAGCTACACACACAATAGGCTAAATTATATTTTTACATTTATATTTATTCTATAAATATTACATAACTATATAATGTAATACATTTTAAATATACTATATAAACACAATATATAAATCAGTACAGTTTAAAATGTTGGGGTCAGAAAGCATTTTTCCTTAAAAAAGGTATGACATTAATACAAGAAGAAATGCTTCTTGAGCACCAGATCAACATATTAGACTTTTTTCGGAAGGATCATGTGACAACGAAGACAATAGTATTGTTCTTGTTCCAAACCACTGAACATTAGGCATGCACAACTGCCACATGAATTCCTACAATATGCTGTAGTACCCTGAATTATCCACAGATGGCAGCAATGTGTATACTGAGTTTACTTTAGTCAATAAGCCACGTTGAATCTATGCTGCTTTATCTGCTAGAGCCAGTCCTATTTATGGAATAACCTCAGCCCTGAGGGGGCTGCAGACTTACTTTAATCTCCTCATAGGAGAGTGTATGTGTGTGAGAGAGAGAGAGGTAATGTGTGTGTGTGTGTGTGTGTGTGTGTGACAGAATGTCTGACATAGCTAACAGGTCACACACACATTTGAAGACAGGCAGAACTGATAGTTAGGTGACCTATTTTTTTTGTACATGGGGCAGACATGTTGCTATAATATGGCCATTAGAATATTACTAAACTAGAATATTATTATGATACACTTTGCTTTTGGAAAATATAGATTGCAATTAAAACACAAGACGAAGCTCATGACAACACACTGCCACAGTGTCAGTTTGAAGGCATGTGGGCATATGAATGCCGGGTCAGCGTGGTACAGCAATGCTCGGCAGCTGAGGGCTTTCTGAATCATTCTTTATGTCGACGGCCAAATCTGATATTCATACATCAGGAAAGGACTTCTCCACACCACTCCACTGAATCCATCGGAGTCAGCCAAACATTTGCACTACCAATGGTAGTTTAATACATACATTAAACTAATCTAAAGTGACACTAAAGACATTTACAATGCTAATATATGCAGTAGCTGATGAACTTTGAACTTTCTATTGAAAGAATCTTAAATATATTGGAGTTTTTATAAAAGTGCTAAGCAGCATAACTGGTGTAAACATTGATGCCAATAACAATAAGATATAATAAGAAGAATTTTTGTCACAAAATCTGCATATTACTATGATTTCTGAAGGATCATGTGACACCGAAAATTGATTTACTCTAATATTGTGAAATATCACAATTTAATAATACAAAAAAAAAAAAAATTATTTTATTTTTACTGTATAAATGGCCCCACACTTAAAAATGGTACGACTACATGAAAAAATTAAGTGCTTGTGCAGAATTCTGTGCAATCTATCATCATTATTATTAAAATTTCGATTAATTTATCAGGTTTCTGTTTCCTTGAATCAAAATGACATCTTTCCAACCTGATCTAGCCTGTATATTTAACATGTTCTGATGATCCACATCTCACAGAAAAATGGAAGTGGTTGCGAAACACTAATGTATATATTACACTATTAAAACGTAATATTTTATAGCGATTACGGTTTTAAAAAAAAGCAACCATTATGCATGTAAAGCTCTTACATTGACACCGAAATCTGGAGAGGTTGAACTCCAGATGGCACCTATACTGGCAGCAGCGAGCATAGCCTCGACAGCATGAATCCCATTGGGAAGATATCCTGAGGTAAAGAGAGAGAATATATCACGCAACATTACATTACAGAC
Source organism: Enteromius fasciolatus (assembly GCA_032361145.1). Classification (NCBI taxonomy): domain Eukaryota; kingdom Metazoa; phylum Chordata; class Actinopteri; order Cypriniformes; family Cyprinidae; genus Enteromius; species Enteromius fasciolatus. The sequence goes on from JAUMHR010000089.1 coordinate 1,839,287, forward strand.
AGCTATGGATCAACTAAATTGTGCAAGAATGACTCTTAGGAGATGCAAGTTATTTTAGTGAGCACTCAGCAGGTGCAATGCATTAAATGAATATACTGCCAAAAGAAAGAGAGTCACTGAAAATATCACACAAAAGGTAGAAAAAGACAAATACAGCTCCTAATATTCAAGTGTTTTAAAACGAAGTAAAGAAAGGAAAGACAGAATGTGACACAGAATAGAAATGATGCCCATTAGCTAAATGATACTGCGGCAATAAACCTTGGCCTCATCTGCAAAGTGGCCATTTATTCTCTCCTACTCATGCGCACGCTGTAAATCAAGGGGACACACACAAGGACACACTAGAGAGAAACGCACTCTATACATGAACACACACCCTAACAGGATCAATACACACAGCCCATGTAAATGTCTGTGCTTTTACGTCACTTAACACACACTCCTAAAAACAGACACACCTCTGTGAACACAGTCATGTTTGCATCCACGTAGACATACTTATAAAAAGGGCACAGTAGTCCAGGAATTTTACAGCAGTCAATAATAATAGATAAACAGATTACAGTTCAAGTTCAACTGTGTTGGATTAAATATACTTTATTTTCCCACTGTGGCCAATATTCTCTGGACTAGATGAACAGCACCCACTCATAACACATGCTCTAAAAATGGTTCTTCCAATTATTATTATTTTTTTTAAATATTATTTTTAAACAAAACATATTTGTAAAATATTTTTCTAAATAATTGGGTAAAATTAAAATTAAAAAAAATTTAAATTAAAAAATTAAAAATTTAAATTAAAATGTAAAATTACATTTTATATTCTACTAAAATATTTTCTAAAATTATAATTGAAATTAAAATGTACAATTATTTTATTTATAAATATAATAAAATGAAAAGATATTTAATCAAAAGCTTTACTTATAAAATTTGCACACATTCAATTTCCAAAACTGGCAGACCATAAATGAGCAAAAAAGATATGCTGGGAATATTTCTCAAAGAAGAATCTTTATCATGAAGATATTTATAAAACTACCCTGGATGTCTTAATAGAGTATCTCTATTCCATGTCGCTCACTCCCCTCTAAAGCTCTATAGAGACATTGGAATGGCCTCCTCCCTTTACAATTTAGAGATGATCAGCACTGCAGATAACGAACCCAGTGGCAGCAGAATGACGTCAGCGATTACACGTACTCACATCACCATTACTCACACAAGCTGCCACAATAAAGGGTGGAGAGACATGACAAGAATCTGAAGCTCCTAACCCACCTCCGGCTTGAATGCACTAAACTTTTAAATCTGCACTGCTTGAAAAGACTAATTACCCCCACCACGGTATGACTGCACCCCTCTTATTCTCCATCCACAGAAGCGAACGGCTCTGGCTGAACCCCAGAACTGAGATAGAAAAGAGGAGTTTGTGAATTCAGGAGCAACTGTCTGGCTCTAAGAGTCGAGACACTCATGAAGACAAACAAGAACTGCATGAAAAAGCAAAGCAAGAGAGCAGGAAAAACAGGTTAAAGTGCCCAGGCCAGATGCAATATAAAACAGATCATCTTGTATTTGGTTCGGTATTGACTTGTATTTCCTCATTCCATAACTGGCAAGTGGGTGTCAAATGGATGAGTGAGAAAAGCTTAACACAAATAATAAAAGACAGACAAAGTGAAAGAAAAAGGGAGGTGATGCTCACCTACGACCCGGTCTCCAGTTTTGATGCCCATCTTCCTCATGGCAGCAGCGAAGAGAGCCACATCACGCCTCAGCTCTCTAAAAGTCACCTTGACGATCTCTTCTTTTGCCTCAGCTTAAAAAAATATATATTTTTTTTTATTTTAATTATAGCTTTTGCATATGTCTAACATGGTAAACAGACATGTCAGAAAAAATATATAGATAATACTTTTTAAAATAAAATAATAGTAATAATTATTATTTTATTATTATTTAAATGTATGGCTATTTTAGTTCAATTAACTTAACTACACTAGAATATATTTTTAAGGCTGTATTTATTTACAAATAAAATAAAAATGCTAAATATTGTACAATTTTTAAATAATTTCTCTTTGCATAATTAAAAATAAAATGTACTTCTGTGATGGTAAAGTGTTAGAAATCATTCTGTATTCTGAAATTCTGTGCTTAAGCAACATTTTTTCAGTACTGTCGAATAACAGTTGGCTGTTTGTAAAAATTATGATATATAATTTGTTTCATATTTGTTGGTAACCAATTCTCACTATTAAATAGTTGCTTATTTGCATTAACATATGGGGTGTTTATCAGTACTTATAATGCACATATTCTGCATGACCATATTCTAATCTCTAATCCTACCCACTTAAACTTAAGATATCGCTACTAACTATTAATAAGAAGCAAATTAGGAGTTTATGGAGGCAAAACATATAGTTAATATAAGTTAATCCGACCTAATTAAGTGTGTAGTATTTAAGTATATTTTTTACTAAATCACATTCAAAAGAACAGTGTTCATCAAAAATATAAACATTTTAATATTATAAATGGGATACTTTTGATCAATTTAAAGCATCCTTGCATAATAAAAAAAAAAAAGAAAGAAAAAATTAATAATACATTAAAATCTTTAAACCAGTGCTCTATGTCCTGCTATAATTAAATCTACTGTACTAAATAATCATATAAATAAATTCTACTTTAAATCTACTTATATAATCAGTGCATATCAACACACTTCCTTCAAGGTAATTCTTTGCCATCTGTGACTGTGGTGCAGCAGCTCGGGTGATGTTTTTCATTACTGTGCGTAATCAGCAAATGAAGTGTTAAATTTAATTTGCGCACCAGGGTCCTATGTAATCTACTTTTTCAGGTAAATGAGCCTCCCTATTTCACAAAGACACAAGCCAGTGACGCAGGTACATTTCTGATAGATGCCACTTTGGTAATTACATCAGCTCTTTCCTGGACCGCATCAAAACATCCATCACAAAATAAAAGCACATCCCGCCCCTACATAGACGCTAAACCCACAAATCAAATTACAGACAGCATAATTCAGTTTGTGTTACATTAGCCAGAGGACTGCAATGACAGATTCTATCTGTGCAGATAAAACACATACGCACACAGCGCTCTTGCTATTTTAAAGTAGCCATTTGTGTATAAGGTCAGATTGACAAAGGCTCAAGGAGATCAGCAGACACAGAATCTTGATTTGAATCGGGAGACATCTGGTCATGGAGATATATTGGTTATTAAAATATGTAATGTTTTACAAAAAAAAACAAAAAACAATAGTAACCAGGGTCTGAATGCACTTGCTGAAGTAAAAAAAAAGCATTGCTTGTGTTTGTGAATCATCATCATCATCTGTTTTTATGTGACCTGGATGACTGCCACTGAATTCAGTGATAATGATGATGTCACGACTTCATTGTGACTTGCTGGTCATTCAATGAAACTCAAAGCTGCACATAAAGTAAAGCTGAAATTGCTCTTGAAATAACAAACTAAATACTCTATATGCCACTTTTCATAACAAAGCATGAAACATCAGATTTTTCTCAGTGCATGCACTAAGGATAAAACACAGTCATGCAGCTTATTATCACAAAATAAACCCAGCCAGAAAGATCAGGGTTAACCAGAAAAGGCAGATTTTGCAATAGTGCCCATCTTAACCTGCCACTACTTAATCCAGCTACTTAGAGATCGAGTAAACAAACGGATACGAAATATTGACTTCAGATTAAATTATTTTGTTCAGAGTGCATGAAACTAGCGCAGGTTAGGCGATGTGCTGCCCAGAAACAGTTTACACAAAACTCAGAAGGCTGATGTAATAAACCTGACTGTGACTTACTCGCAGCATAGAGAGCCACTTTGTCTTGGTCTTTGTATTTGAGCAGGTTCTCTGCATAATTCAGTCTGCTGCCTTTAAACCACTCCGGCACATCGGATATCCTTTTAGACACATCGACCACCTGAAACAGAGAGTGAGAAAAGTCACACATCAGCCAGTTTGATGGACACCTTTTAAAATCAGCAGACAGGGATATTTTAGTCATGTGTCTTTATGGTATTTATTGATATTTTGAATAAGCATTAGTTTAATTTTAGCAATTTTGTTACGTTTCTTGTTTAGCTTCCACGTAATATTCATTTATTTTAGTATCGAACTTAAACTTTTTACTTAAGCTGATTTGAAAGAAGAAATTCTAGCCGTCATCACCCTGGTGCTTTGATATGAGCAAACACCCTTCCCAATTATTAGTTTAACTACACAAACATACTGCAATCAATACTGTCATGAAACTGAATAATAAAACAATCGTTGAGTCAGCAAACGATCAAGACAGAGCATGCAGTAAAATAGTCTGAGAAGGATGTAAATAGATAAAAAGCCACATACAGACTTGTGTAATGATATTTTAGACACGCCTACACAGCCAGAGATATGATATGAGCTTTCAGTATTCCCAGCAGTAGTTCAGACAGTAGTTCTAAACGATAATAAATTCATAAAGGTTTACTAGGATAAAGTTAGACATGTGACTAATGAGTTAGTCCATCATCTCCGTCACCTATTCCACGTATACCTCCACAGAAATAAGACCAAAACCAACCACAATGTGACAACTCCCACAGATCTACATCATCAGATTTCTTAGTTGAGGTACACACTAATTATTCAGTGTCACGATGACATCATTTTGTGGCAATGAGAGCAGCACTTCACACACAACAGGAAATGACACACATAAATACCCTCTAAACACCTATATAGATTTAAATGTGAAAAAAGCCGTTTACTGTATACAAAAACATAAAAGGAAAAGAAAAACATACCTCCTCATACATATTTGAACAAGTGATGCCACAGAATTTCCAAACCTGTGCCCAGAACTCTGGATAACTGTCCACGGACCACTGATACAGGTCATTATAATTAGCTGCAAAATAAAGAGAATTAATCAAATTCCCATTAGACAAAATGCATGGATTATTTCATTTCATTTAGCAATGATGCAATACTGCAAATTGGTATTGCAAACATCATAAACTTTTATTACATTTGACCTGACCCCCTGTTTTTGTTACTTGCACATATTTAAATATTCACCGCATCTTTTTAATTTTTCTAGTATTAACTGAATCGTTACACATGCACAATGTTGTGCATTCAATTGGTTACTGAAACTATTACTACTTTTTTCACGTGACCACAAGCTAGTGAGATAATACTGGTAGAGGTAGCAACAACAACAAGTGCAGAAGAAAGCAAATAATAGCTATCTAATAGCAAACTACACAAAATGAATAAGTACTATAACTTATGAACGTGTACTGTATCTTATGAATAGTAAATAGTGAAACTGAAAACGTAAAGGTAGAGAGCACTTTAAAATGACAAAATATTAAATACTAAACAAATACTAGTTTGCTAAAGCAGTATGTCATAAATGAAACTGATGTCACGCCTGCTGAGGTGCACGTAGATGATGAAGGTGTATGGAAATATTCACAGCAGTTTCCAGATATGCTGTCAGTCTGATCTGAAATTCAGGTTTTCCAACTCATAGTGTGTATACATGCACGAATGAATGAAAATATGTGGTCAGACATGCCTTCCTATGCCACTGAAGGAGTTAAAGACAAAATGGATCCAAGAGAAATTTTAGTGGGCCACTGAAAGCATAGTTAGAGTCACTATTTTAGCAATGACATAACCCAGGATGAGCTATTAATGGGATTAACAGCACAACACAGTACTATGTTTTGTTTTGTTAGCCGACATACCAGTCTGCATCCATTCTGGCTCTACTCACCCAGATTCACCCCGAAGTCCCGGTTCACTTGAGTCCGGAATCGGTCCATTTGTGTGTTTCGTTTAGAGTCCGGGTACCAGAGCACCTTCGACTCCATAATCTCCTCGCTCTTGGCCTCCGTGTCTTTAGACATGATCGGATGACACGCGCCGGTATGTCGTGAATAACCTATGAAGACTGCAAGAAATGCTCAACAGGAGTTAAACAGGCCGATCCGGTGATCGTGTATTGGTGCAGCTCAGACACATGGGTCACTTCCGAGCGTCAGCCGCACATAATCAACCAACGGCGGCGGATGCCCCGCCCACCACGCAACCGCACACCACCCTTCCAACCACCATATGTTCTTCCGCTTTTTATCTAGTGCCAGGTTTTTACACAAATTCATGTTTTTAATTCTAAAGGAGTTATTATTCAATAGATATATAGGTTTTTAAGAAGCCAATGGACCCGCATTTGCATTTGTTGGCTTGCACTTTCACGCCCTCTGTTTTATCTAAAACAGCAATGAAAAGGAAATCCGACTTGACGTTATCTTCATTTCTGAGAAGAACATCATCATAATAACATAACTTCACATTCTCGTCACTGACATTCAAATATGAATAAACCTATATTTATACAAGCACATAATTCGATATACTGCGTTTTAAAATTATTTTTAAAACACCTCTAAAAGTCAAAAACATAACATGAAAAATAAAAATACTCTAAAAGTTTATTTTTGGTATACTACAATGTTCATACGATATATATCTTAATATAGGGCTTGTCATTTCGACCCAATATGAGTTTAATCTGTTCAGAAATACGCATCGTTCTTATTATAAGTTTTCAAAGCAATTAAAAAGAAACACTGAACACTGACATAGATTCTTGTTTGCGTAGATTACTGTATATAATAGATGCTCTTGAGGGTCTTGGATAAAGCATTACTGTTGCGCTTTGGCGGAAGAATATCAGACTGCGTCGCAATTAGCATGTCTTTTATTCCATTGGTTCCTAAAGCTGGTCTCACATCAGCCGAGACCGCAGCACGAGAGAAAGCAAGATGGACAGACGGAAAAGCGAACCAATCATAAGTCAGATAGCCGCTCCGCCTGAAGCGCCCAGCCAATAGAAAAAGGGATCATTTAGAGGTGTGCCCAATACCGAGCCTGCAGCCTGCCACATGATCGGATGGGATAAAACAGGTTAACATGGGAAAGGTGGCTCTGTGCTAAATTTTTCCATACATTTTGTTTTTCATTCATACAATTTATGCAGCTGATTTGTGTTTTTTAAACAATATAGTAGCAGAGAAGGGTACTGGATTATATTTAAAGAGCTGCTGAATATATTGCAGAGTCAGCAGCAGTGATTTCCAAGGCCAATTTCATCAGTACTTACAAAAACATTTAGCAATTAGGAGTTGCTTCATAGATTCCCTATGTAAACCTGGCTGGTTTTCATTTATATGCAACAAAAAGAAATTATAAAAAGGATCTGTGCTGTTTGTTGGTTGCTGAAATAAAGGAATATGGACATTTCTGGAAGCAATGAAAAGTTTGATTAATTCTGCAACCCATCCATGTTTTTAATTTATTTAAAATTATTTGTACAGTGCTTTCAACTGCACACGCTGAAAGCATGCCTATATGCATTTACATGAACACAAATGTGAGAAAATGAATAGGTAATTTTCTGGCTGTCTGAGTAAGACTGATATGTAGTCCATAAGGCTTAGAGATAAATAAATGTGCTTTTATAAAAGGAATGGGAATGGGGTCATGTCTGCCCCCTTTGGGCACAACAAATAAAAAAGCAACAATGCACAACATTATATACAAGCCAAATATGGATGTCTTAAAGGTGCAGTGTTCCTTATGATTGTTACATGTTATGTAAGCCATTTTAGACAGCTTTTGGATCGGCCCTTACAGGGATACAAGAGATGACTGAATAAAACAAAACATGTCTGCAAGAGAATCCCAGAGTATCTATGACAAATGAAGAAGAGGAGGTGAATGAATGTATAGTATTTTATATGAGGATAGCAAATATCAGATGCCAAGTAAAACTAACGTCACCTCTGGGTTATCAAAAAAGAGTTGTGCTGTTAGCATTATATAATGTTTATTTTATTTCAACAGCAGGAGTACTGATTCTATCACAAACCATTTTTTTGGCAGAGCAAACATAAGATTTGCTCAATCTCCACAAGCACCTTTATGATGCTAAACTCATCCATTTGCTTAGCTGTGTGTCAGACCAGATCCATGATTTAACCCTTTACAGACAGACTCTGACTAGAGCTTTAGAGAGTTCATCGGAGGCCATGTGAAGAGATACATGAAGCAATGTTCAAACAAGAGTCTGCAACAGACACATGTCCAAATTATGAGGTGAAGTAACTTCATAAACCTTCAAAAAACTTTAGATTTGTACTTTATTGATTTAAGAATTTAACGCATTGCTTCAACTAATCATAAACTGACTACATTTAAACACAGGAGCTGCTGCAGTATTACAACAAAAATGATATTATCAGCAAATGCTCTTGATGTTGTAATAATTGTATTAATGTTGATTAATGCTATTGTCCAGTGCATTCATAAACTAAACTGAAATGTTTGTGGTTATACGCTGTAGAAAAGAAAAAAAGCATAAATAGCAATTTGATGCAGTGAGAGCGAATGAAAATTGACTTATTCTCTTTTTTTTTAATTACAACAGCCATAATCAATTGTTGTAATTTTTGCTCCTTTATCGGTCATTAATGGGGCATTTTTTCCACAAACACCTATATTTTCTATCCATGGTGTTAGTAAATATTAAAAAATACTCAATATATATATAAATCAAAACCCGTTGGTCAAATTGTATATTACATTTATTAAATCCTTTTTGGACCACCGTTCCATCTTAGAGAAAATCATTGAACAAGTTTCATAAAGACAACATCAGACAGCGCAAAGAAATACCACAGCAAGCAACATCGCAGGTGAACACTCCTGATGAAAATGATACAATGCAAAGCAAACCTGATGTAGAAATCTAGGCATTTACTACACAAAAATACCAGTTAAGGTCTAGACTTCACAAAAATTCAGTGCTTTCTAATACAAATCAATCAACGATGCAAAATCCTCAACACACAATAATTGGCACTGGTGCAGTCAACTGGGATCTATGAGAGACAATGTGTGAGAGTCCTTGCAGTTAAATCAGTACAACTCCCTTGAGTATAATGTTAAAGACATTAATAAAATGAGAAATATTTCACAAATAAATTAAAGACTCGATGCGTTACTGCAACTTACAGAATGAAATCAATTGGTAAACAGTGCAGGTAGGAAAACACCTGTCATACATATTTCTACAAGCAAACTCAGCACATTCATTCTGCATGGAGTACAACTGAAATCACAGTCCATGATAAAAATGTCATAAGATCAAGAACATTTTCCGTGGTATATTACTGCGGCTTCTCATTCACTACAGATACGCAAGTTCACCAGACAATTTTAAACACAGGAGTGTTTGCTGAGACATGTATGTGTAATTATTATTAGTCGTCTCCTGTACTTGTACAATAATGCTGGTACACTGCAAGTACACAAAAGTTGGAGATTCCTCAAGGCTGGTGCTTATATTGTATGATTTCCTTCACACATTCATACAGTAAAAAACAGGCCTTCTTGATATTAGTGCTTTCCAGTAGACTTGAGTTACAGTACGTCACAGCATTGAACCGTGATTGGTGGAAGGGTGAGGGACAGTTTCTGGATTAAAATCAGTGAAGTGCTGAAAGAGTGGTCAATATTTTTGGTTCGTTTTCCTTGAAGAGAAAGACTAAATTTTTAACATGTATTTGCTAAAAGAGAATTTCATCGATGTCTAAAACCAGTACAGGATGGCATCAACACTGACACAAAGACTAAACGCCACAAAACTCTCACTTTGAATGAAAGACGTCTTCAGAATAACTGCCTGGAGGCATACATAATATATAAAAAAGATCATTTAGAAGCAGAAATCACAACAAATTAAACAAATACAAACCAATAACATACAGATATGACAGTAAACACAACCTTATATGATTTGACGCAATAAAAACAAACTAAAACATCTACTTTCAAAGCACACTACTGTTCAAAAGTATGTGGAAAGTAAAAGCTTAGTTTTTTTAAGTGTCAGATGATTCTTCGGAAATCCTTCACATATTCTGTTTCGGTGCTCAAAAGCATTTCTTATTATAATAAAAGGTAAAAACAGTTGTACTGCTTAATATTTATTATGAGAACCTTTTTTTTTTAATGTACGGCAAGCTTAAAAGTAATTTGTTTTAAAATAGATTTTAAAATAAAATAATGTAACACATATTGGCTAAATAACAATAAAAAAAAATCTTACTGGCTCTCAACAGCAGTGTTAAATACAGCAGTACAAATCAAGTAAAACAAGTTTTTTAAATTACGGCATTTTATGGAATGAAAATATACTTAAACACTGGCCATTCATAATATTTCTCTTAAAATGTAAAAACGTGTAAAATAGTAAATTACAGTAATCGATACAGGGAACAAATGTTCAAAATAAAACATGCTTAAAAAGCTTTGGTTACCATGGTTTAGTAAGGTTGCAAAACATGAATTAAAAACCAAAAAGTTGAATGAAATTTAAATCTGCAAAAAGAATAAGCAGCAGAGCGAGTAAGAACAAGCAGAAAAGATAGGGCACGTGTTAGATTAGTTATCAGGCATTTCAAATCAACAAAACGCCACCGTGGATGAAACCATAAAGGTCACTTTCTTAAAATGATTTTACTAAGCAGCACTAACAAGTAGTGGGATTAAACCAATACTTAATCAATCCCTCTCTATAAGTGTATTAACATAGTGCATATAATTAATAGAGTGATGTCCCTTGAATGTACTCATCTGAAGCACATCTCTCTCTCTTGGCTGAAGTTGGACAGAGATACTGGTGTACATTGCAGCACTGTTATTTTGCTGCCAGGAACACTGGTCTGATATCATCACGCTTCTGGTGACTAGCTGATTTCCACATACATCTCTATCCCTGATAGTGCTGATCGGTCCTGAACTCAGAGTGACCTCAAGAAGAGACAAGGAAGAGATTATATTAATAAATTGCAATGATACTGACTATTCTGAATTAACTCTCAATTGCACTGCCGTCACGAATATTAAATAACACACACACAAAGTGCCCTAACAAAGCTTACGGCAAAGGGCATAACACTGCACAATGGACTAGCACACTCAACTCGAGGCTTGCAGACACACAGTATACAAAAAAGTCCTGATATTTACTCAAAAATGGGCGGCTACAGTAGAAGTGAACACTAATGATACATTCTACAACAATAGGGTCAATCTAATAAACTCTCTTCAGCTTATCACCTGGGGAATTTATCAAATTTCCATACATGTCACATACAATTTTTGCCTGACTAAAATGTTGGGACATCCTGAGAAAAAGGAGCAAAAAAAAACAACAAATTTTTTTCCTTCTCTTCCCATCTCACAAACCCCAGCTTTGACCCTCAGCATGGGGGCGAAAATCATCTCATTGGTCACTGGAGCGCTCTAGGTTTTCAATCACTCTGCTCAAGCGGATGTTTAGGAGGCGGATCTGGGTGTCAAGGTGGTCGATCTTCTCCTCTAGACTTCCAGCTCCGCTCCCTTTCCGCCAGTATGCGCCCACCGGTACCGTCATGAAGTACACAGCCATTATGAAGCACAGCGGCAGCACCGCTTTCTCCGGGTCGCTCTCGAATTTCTGCAGAATATACAGACAAGAGAGGGCAAAAAGGGCCACTCGGGCCAGCCAGAAGAAACGGCCAAACACTGTGTGGAGGATGTAAAAGAAGCCGCTCAGGAACATGGACAGGAACCAGTAAGCCACCAGCAAGGCTGCCACCAGGAGGAGTGCGCGAGCAGGAGAACTGGACACAGATGATGGGCTGAAGTAGTGCGTCAGGTTTGAGGCTGAGGAGAGAGATATAGAGGGAGATACGAAGGAGGTTTTAAGGACATGATTTTTTTTGTATCACACACAAACAGTGCTATTTTGGTCACTGACATACATAACTCCTGCAGTTCTGATTCAGACTTACAGTCGATGCCCATAACATCAAGGAGATCCACCCACAGCTTCCACAAGGTGTCCAATAATGAATCGACTCCATGAACAAACCTCTCTGTAGTTTTTGAGAAGAACTGCAAAACATATATTTTTTTTAATAAAGACAAACATATATTAGTGTGAATATTCTAAAACATGCATAGGTCACAAAAAAAAAAAAAAATCACCCAACTATCTATACGTTTTAATTAAATTAAAATAAAAATGAATTTGAATTAATTCAGTTAAATTGTATTTTTTATTACACTGCATTGTAACAATTAAGCATATCTCTCCAATCTCTCTTTAATATAATGTGTGGCATTTTTGTAGTTATTTTCAAGTGAGGAAGTTATCTTTTACTCAATTAGACATTAGGTATATTATAATACAAGGTTAATAACAACAACAGTGTTAGTAATGATAACAATAATAATAATTTGCTTTACAGTAATAAAAAATATTTAGATTTTAGTTAATAGTTTCTCAATTTATAGCTTATTTATAGCAGTTCAAAAGATCATTAATGCACATTCAAATATTTAGCGAAATTGTTTAAAACAACACACAATAACATTTTATATTTTAAAAGGTAAAAAAATAAGTCAAAAATGATTTCTGAGGCAAATTAATGCTCATTATAAACAGACTAATAGTTAAGGAAATTGTTGTTGAAATCATAGTTTAATTATTCAATATTGAAAATCACAGAACCTAGTGACCTAGGTAAACCGAAAGATGTCCGCACACAGCGTGCTCTCTAGGTAGACAGCTCAATAGGTTTTGAGAAACAGCCATTAACAGCTGGCGATCTTTTCAGGCCTTAATCTAGTTCACCTGCAAACAAAACTACTTGTAAACTGCATAAAAATATCGCATGATCTTATATAGACCTTGTACAGAGCCCTGATGTTCTCCTCTCCGAAGATATTGCTGAGGGTTTGGTAGAAGATGCTAGCCGCCCTCCTGAAGCTGTTCTGACTGCTGGAGTCTTTCCTGCTTCGCGCCGCCTCAATCAAGAGGACGAAGGCCAAAAACATGCTCAAAACCACGGCCAATTTCGCTCCCTTCATCCTCGCAGTCGACCTAACAACCGGTGATGTGCAGTGAAGAAAATTCTGGATATCAGCGGGCGAATAGAGTTTATTATAGACTGAATAAGGAGCTCTGATGTGCCGGAAGGAGATGCCGCGCGCGTCTGGAGCAAACCGTAACCGGAAGTTAAAAAATAATAAAATAAAAGACTTAGAATTGTCCTTATTTATTTATTTTTTTGCAATGAAGAGTTAATAAAAGGGTGAAGGTTTAAAAACAAGGAATTCAGAAAAGGATACCGTTTCTAAAAAATAATAAATAAAATAACGGATGCATTAGATCAAAAGAAATATATATTTTTTTAATCTTTAAGGTTCCCAAAAATCCACGAGTTTATCATTTCACAATTTAACTGTTTTTACTATTTTTGTTCAAATAACTGCAAATTTAGTAGCATAGCATTAGACCCACTTTTTAATGGCAGTTCATTTTAATATAACAAATATTATTATTAGAAATTATTTATTTACGCAAATATAATATGATCAGCTATTATGCATTCAATAACTTCAATAACATCATGGATATTTAAATATGTATATGGTTTATTAACAAAATAATACATATCTTAAAATTCTGTGGTGATTTACTCACCCTGATAGTATCAAAATCAGGATGGTCTGTTATCCCAGCCTACCTTTTTGTGATCAATACAGGTTTGACATTAAGGTGAGTAAATGACAGAATTAACATTTTTCTGTGAACTATTAATGTACAAAGGCTGATTTACAAAGACATAATTTTCATACATATTTTTTCCTATTTTCTTTTGGTTTTTATAAACAGGCACTTGTGCTTCTTCCCTCAGTTGGGTTTAAAGTATTTCAGTATGTTGTTACACTGGCTGCCTTTAGCTGCACTTTTCTTGTCTTTGGTACTGGAGGTTTTATGTGAGTGTTTGGATGGGATTTTTAGGACCGGCTTCTGTTGTCTCCATTCAGTCAGTAACTCTCTTTGCACGTCAGAAGGAAGTTGTGAGAATACATAAGGGTCCACATTTGCAGGGACATCTGATTGAGGTGCTTGAGTGGCGGGTGGAATATCACGACTTTCTATGCCTTTGACGAGTCCACAATTGAATTCCACGGCAGACTGAGCAGATGACAAAGTATTGCTGAGCTCATGGTTATGAGATGCAGGATTTGTGTTATAATTCAGTGCTGACTCACAGTGTCCTGTTGTTGGCCGTTTAAAAGCCAGCGTGGACTGATCTGCTGGGTCAACATCCTCTGAAGATGCGTTAGCGGCTCCGTACCTGAGCTGTGCAGACTCTTCATTCTGAAAACTGGAAATCAGCTCCATCTGAATGTGTTCAGGAAGGAGTTTGAATACTTCTGGATCGACGTCTCGAGGCAGTTTGGAACACACTGTTTTCTCAGGAACGTTGATCGCACAAGGCTCTCTTGGGGTGATGTTTGTAACTTGTGAGTGCTCTGAAACAGGCTGCCTGATTAAGGGTGGCTGTGTTTGTAATTCTTGGGTTGGCGATATCGATGTGCATTTCACGATGTTCCATGTTTTATCTTCTTTATGTAAAACATCTGCTTGGGTGAACTGGGAATTTGCAGCAGGCTCACAGATATCAGGTTCCACCTGGTTGTTTTGTAAAAAAAACAAAAAACTTTTTGTTCCAGCAAGGATGCATTAAATTGATAAAAAATATATTTTTAAATAAACATTGTTAATAACAATTTTGTAACCACCAAATCAGCATAATTCACTAAAGACCGGAGTAATGGCTGCTGCAATTTCAGCTTTGACATTACAGAAATACACAGCACTTTAAAATGTTTTAAAATAGAAACTGTTAAATCAAATGTAATTTGTTACTGTATTTTTAATTAAAAAAATTAACGACCTGCTGTTCACATGTCAATTGCGTTGTAGGAGATTTCTGTGTGAAGAAGGAGGTGATGGAGCTCTTGCTGGAGCTTTTAGCCTGCAGGTTACTGAAACACACATTCAGCAGGGTCAGATGGAAAGGCTCACGTGTGTCCACCATTTTATGGAAGAGCTTCATTGACAGTGACAGTAACTGGGACACAGCCTCACTGCTTCCTAATACACAAAAAGAAAAGAAAATGTGAACAATAATCAGTTGATGTCACATTTAAACACGGCTGTTTATTGCAATTTATGCGGATAGTGTGATGAGTGTGTGTGTGAGTGTGTGTGTGTTACGGAATCATACAATTAAAGCATGCAAAAGGACAGAAGTGTACCGCATGTGATCCTCAGCCCAGTGTGGTTGGGTATAGGACACTGTCGGCTCTCTCGATTGAACCAGCGATTGGTGACTGTGTATCGGCGAATCGTCAGTCTGAATGTGTGTGGCTGCCTGCCATCTTTGTGCATCCTGGACAGATTTCAAACAGAGATAGGCTTATAAACATGCCGAACTAACGTCTAGCAGGCTGTATTCACCTCTCAGCACAGATGTATTCACCTCTCAGTAAGGTTGGTGAGTAGTTCTTCAGTTTTCTTTTGAACTTCCTCTAGTGTGGAAATTTTCTTGAATGAGTCCTCGTCGCTGAGAGACTGAAATAAATAATTTACCTCCCAGATTACTTTAGATTTCACGCAGCATCAAGAGCATGCTAGCCCTGTTTGTGATCTAGAGCTTGTAAACACTCAAATATTTTAATGTAAAAAAGTAATTTTTCATATGAAAGTTATGGTCACTAAGATTTTTCTTTTAAAAAAATTAATACCTTTTTTTCAGTAAGGATGCATTAAATTAATCAAAAAAGGCATGTATAATGTTTCAAAGATTATATTTTAAATAAATGCTGTCCTTTTGAAATATTAACAAAAATTTAGGTAACTAAAATGTTTCTTCATTTTATGCAGAGCTTCTTTATCCCTCTAGCTTGCTGGCATTATGGTTTTGCATGTATTGTTGCGCTTGAGGATAAAAATGTGTGATGACTGACTATATGTGGATATAAAACGATTGCTTCAGGTTCACCTGAACAATCTATAAATATGGAGAGTACCTGAGGAGGTCCAGCCGGTGTGACTGGAGAGTCATCGATGCCACAGGCGAGGTTTTGAATCCTTTTAGCGGTCACTTCACCAAACTCCTTCACCAGGTCAGGCAGAGGACATAACTGTAGATCTCTCACACTGACCAGACCCAAAGCCTTGAGCTTCTCCCGTGTCTTGTAACCGATCCCTGTAAACACAAACGATGTTAATAGAATATAAACAGTACTGCAGAGATGTGTCATCTTACCAGGCACTTTGATGAGTCCCGTGAGGCTGCTCATGAGCTCAGCAGTGCTGTAAGGCAGGAGGGTGGTTTGCTGGTTCGGTTTAAAGGTTCCAGACACTAGTTTAGCTAAGAGTTTGTTGTTAGCGATGCCAGCACAGCCGGTCAGTCCCACTGTCCTGAAGATGGCCTGCCTCATCTCAGCTGCTATCACAGATCCCACAGCCAGCCAGGCGTTCTCCTCATCAACTGCCATAGCTGAAAATGAGCAAGATTTATTATGACTAAAAACTCTCTCTAGGAATTCTCCAACTGCCCATAAAAAACTAAAATAAAAGGCACTGCAACTCACGTTCATGTCCGTATATGTGTCCAATGAAGGAGAGATCTGAAATACTGGTTTCCTTCAGTCTTTTCTCCACCATTTCTGTAACGTCCATGAAGTTTTCGTCAAAGCCCAACCTCTCCACTAGAGGGCAGTGGGACATCAGCAATTCTTGGGCATACAAAGTCAATGTTAAAGTCTGATTTACAGTTCATTTAAACAGTTTTGAGTTTCATATATAGACCAAGGCTACATTTACTATACAAAAGCAGTAATGTGAAACAGTTAAAATATAAAACAATGGTTTTGTTCCATTTGAATGTATTCTGAGATGTAATCTACTCCTGTTATGATGAGTTTCAGCATCATTACTCCAGTCTTCAGTGTCACACGATTCTTCAGAAATCATTCTTATATGTTAAATTTACTGCTCAGGAAACGATTTCAGAAAATGATTTCTGAAAGGATCATGTGACGCTGAAGACTGGACTAATGATGCTTTGTATCACAGGAATAAATTACATTTTAATATATTCACACGGAAAACACTTATTTTAAACTAAAATAATATTTCACAATATTACAGTTTTTTTCTGGATTTTTAATCTAATAAATGCAGCCACGAGGACCCCAAATTTTTGAACAGTAGTTTACACTCTACAGACATTTATAGTAAAACCATATAAATCATTTAAAAATTAAAATAAACTTGTATCTTACCTGTGACTTTGTAGGACATCTCTCTGTAATGGGTGAGATCTTCTCCTTTCACTAGTACCAGCTGAGGGCATTTCTCCACTGCATCAGTCACTGACATCAGTTTGTTTACACCATGCTCTCTTGCCACATAATTGCATGTCACAATAATGTATTTCTGCTGTATTCCTAAGAAATCATATGTTACATATATCAAAAGGACAGCAATGTGTTTTGTTAGTATAACTAACAGTAGTGTTTTTGCGTGTATTGTCTCGGGAACTGTACTTTGTACTGTATTTGTTGTACATCCTATACTTGAATTAAGTTATAGTTTAGTTTATATTCTGTGGTGTTTTACCAAGAGGTTTGGTCCGGAGGGCTGGATTTCGGATCATCTCAACTTGTGCATAGAAGCAGTCCAGGTCAAAGTGCAGGATCACTCTCTGGGATACGGCTGTAACTCTGTCAGTGTAGCATCCTTCTGAAAAGATAAGATACAAAAGCACAGTTACTGTACATACTGTATCCCTGACAGAAGCTGCTCAAAACCTTGTTGCAGCCCATAAAATTACAGCTGTCATGAGACACCGGGCTGTGCATTTACACTAAGCAAACATAAGTACATTGAGTAAATACTGTTTGTAATAAAAACATATTTATACTCAAGTTCACACCAGTTATAACCCCACCTGTCTTCAGCATGTCTGACTCTAAACTGCGATTCCAGTCATTGTCTCCCTCCTCGTCCGTGTCCATCTTTACTACAACCCAATGTACAGATATCTAGATATATGATAACAGTTACGTCCAATCAAAATAACATATTACTTTTAATGAACAACAGCATGATGTCGCCACCAAAATCAAAACATAAATCCGCTGCTCGTGGGCAACATTCGCTGACGATTTACTGCCGTCTACAGGCCTGGAGCAGAATTGAACGATAACACGGAAACAGAAATTATAAAATAAACAATGCTGCTGAAAGTGACACACAAAACCCCTTTTAGCAGTTTCAAATATTCTGAAATATTCATTGCAATTTATTAAATGCAATTCAGCGTTTTGACAAGAATACATACCTTAAATAAATACTCAATTGAATGAAAATATAAATATTTAAGCATATTTGAGCTTATTAAAATAACTTAATATATTAATTCGTTAATATATATTTGTCTGAAGAAATAAAATGGCAACACGTAAGCTGTTACTTTGTATGCTGGGGACTTTTATTTTGTTTTGTTTTTTAGAAATGATGTGTATTTATCGCTGCTGTCTTCACACAAACTCGTGACTGCTTTTTGGAAATTCCCGCGGTCCAAATATATTCTCTCACACACGGCTTAGTAAGAAAAACACCTTCTTCTTGTCTCGACGATGTACCGGTGACGGCTGATTATTTTGCCTGATATTGTGAGAAAGCAGGAAACGGCAGCACGTCCTCACCAGAGTGACGTCATCGCGCGGAAGAGCAGCCGTTAACGTTACCCTCCGTTGACTCCTCTTTTAAATCATGTCGTTTCGGAGAGCGATCAGTCTTGCGTGCGGCGTCGCCGGCGGATCCGCAGTGCTGGTGTGCGCGGCGGTCGCGGCAGATAAGCACGGCTACTTCGCCGACCGATGCCGGTTGAGAGAGACTTTGGCTGCCGTACGTGCAGCGCAGCCTTCGACATGGCCCACTGCGAACGGATGGGATTATAACTGGGACAAGTAAGCGAGATCTGATTGATAAATGACTGTAACGTTACCTGCATACTATTTTAATATAGCATCTCCACGAATAATATGGCACCAGATCGAACATGTTTAGAAAACTGCCATGATGGCATGTCCAGAAATCATTTAACGTTATGCCCAGTTAACGTTAGTAGGTTTAATGCCTTAATCAGTGGTTATATTTAATAGATCATTCATTTTTAGGTTTAATACCTGGTATTTAACCACTAACTAAACCGCATCGCATGTGGCAGTGATTCAAATGGTGTCAGTGACTTTTTTTGTTTACTTGTTTGCTCAGGAAGGTTTAGTCTTACACATGGTTATAATTGCCACTAATGTAGTTTCTTTTCTTACATAATGTGCTCTTTTAAGCACATTTCAAAGCGTCACATATATATATATATATATATGTGTGTGTGTGTGTGTGTGTATATGTGTATTGTATTTAATAATAATCAGATTTTTCCTTATAAATTCATCAGAAAGGATGAAACTGAAAAAAAAAAAATTAAAACATGTAGTTAATAGTTTTCACACATGTAAATGTTATTTTTAAAAATGCATTTTAAATGCAAATATAATAATGTTGCTACTTTTTTAGCTGATAAAAATGTATACCTTGCAGTGTATACATACAGAAACAACTCTGAAATTTAGTGTCATTATTGGATTGAGTTTAGTGGACTTACTTTGTTAATAGCTAGTTGTTAACGCTTTCAGACGTGACCCCTCATCTCTGGTGAACGGGAGGAGAAAGGAGAGTGCCGGTGACAGTGGAAGTCCAGATACAGAGAACAGCAAACCCAAAGCCACACGCCACATCTTCCTCATCAGACACTCTCAGTACAACCTCAAGGGAGATGGAGATAAAGAGAGGATCCTGACAGCTTTAGGTACTGATCCTTCAACATATATCAAATGATAGAAGGCCACAGAGTAGATCACATACTGTTTTCTGTTCTGGCTGCAGGACGAGAACAGGCTGAGTATACAGGACAGAGATTAGCGGTGCTCGGACTGAATTACGACGTTCTCATCCACTCCTCCATGACCAGAGCTACTGAAACAGCCAACATCATCAGCAAATACCTGCCAGGTACACACTAGTTCTGAACAGTACCGGTGTAAGAAAACATTGATACACATCAGCATTGCGTCATTTTGTCTGCCGATACTATATCGATTCTAAAAAATGTAATATCAGTATTAAAAAAATGATTTATGGCAGTTGTTTAATTTTAGCATCTTACCATAACGTGAGGCTGTGCTGAAAAGCTTTTTCAAACGAGGCATTTGTTGCATCCAGTGGGGACATAATTGCTGATTCTAATGACTTAGTACCGTTTTTTACGTGTCACGTTGCATCGCGCCTTGCAAACACATGTCTCCGTGCGAGAAATGACAAACAACAACTTAGGGATCTTATCTCTGCACTAACAGCTTGTAACACCCCAAAGAGAAAGGAAAACATGAAATCATACGACCCCTTTAAATAACTTGAATATCTAGCTCTCATCATAAATATAGCCATAGAAGCTGGCATGACATTAAATAAGTCTTGGATGTCTATTTTTAACATTTAACTGGAAGGCTTAAA
>JAUMHR010000089.1:1866677-1882494 GCA_032361145.1 Enteromius fasciolatus
CACCTGATTCTGATCATTTGAATGGGTGAGCGAAAACTTTTGGTAATATAGTGTATATATATATATATATATATATACACACTAGTTTGTGTGTATTTACATATTTACAAATATTAAATATAAAAATTATGTACACAAAAATATATGCCCTGTACTTATTTTTACTTTAGTATTGTTAAAAAATAACTACCTTGTTGGTCCGGGGGGCTAAAAACCAAATTACATTTAAATGTATGAAACATTTTAAAATCGATTAGTTGACTTTACTTTATATTTGTCATGCTGGCATTTAGGCAAGGCAAGGCACGAGTCATCGTAGTGATTCAACATATTTAATATCAGAGAAACACGGGAACTCACACACTGTGTGTGATACACACAGCTATACAACAATGATCACGAACAAAACTGACAGACAGGAACCAACTTATAAAGGGCAGACAATCACAGTAAACGAACTGAACACACTGTGTGTTTTTTTGTGTATATATATATATATATATATATATATATACACACACACACACACAAATGCATGTAAAAAAATTAAATTATGTTTATATATTAAATATATTTCTATCTAATATATAATATGATAATATAAATGTTTATAAGTGTACATTTAATATATATATATATATATATATATATATATATATACTGCATGTGTCTATTTACATATACAAAATAAATGTACACAGTGCACATACATACACTACTCAAAAAAATAAAGGGAACACTAAAATAACACATCCTAGATCTGAGATAATTTAATATTCTTATTAAATACTTTGTTCTTTACATAGTTGAATGTGCTGATAACAAAACCACACAAAAATTATCAATGGAAATTAAATGTATTAACCCATAGAGGTCTGGATTCGGAGTCACACTCAAAATTGAAGTGAAAAAAACACATAATATGATCTCACAAGGGGTCTGAGGATCTCATCTCGGTACTTAATGGCAGTCAGGCTACCTCTGATGAGCCCGTGGAGGGAACGAAACGTCACCCCACACCATTACTGACCCATTGCCAAACCGGTCATGCTGGAGTCATGCTCAGTGTGAACCTGCTTTCATCTGTGAAGAGCACAGGGCGCCAGTGGCAAATTTGCCAATCTTGGTGTTCTCTGGCAAATGCCAAACGTCCTGCACGGTGTTGGGCTGTAAGCACAACCGCCACCTGTGGACGTCAGGCCCTCTGCCACCCCCATGGAGTCTGCTTCTGACCGTTTGAGCAGACACATGCACATTTTGCAGGGCTCTGGCAGGGCTCCTTCTGTTCCTCTTTGCACAAAGGCGGAGGTAGCAGTCCTGCTGCTGGGTTGTTGCCCTCCTACGGGCTCCTCCACGTCACCTGATGTACTGGTCTGTCTCCTGGTAGCGCCTCCATGCTCTGGACAGACACAGCAAACCTTCTTGCCACAGCTCACATGGGTGAGTTGTAGACTTCATCTCATGCTACCACTAGAGTAAAGGCACCGCCAGCATTCAAAACTAACCGAAACATCAGCCAGAAAGCATAGGAACTGAGAAGTGGTCTGTGGTCACCACCTGCAGAACCACTCCTTTATTGGGGGTGTCTTGCTAATTGTCTATAATTTCCACCTGTTGTCTATTCCCTTTGCACAACAGCATGTGAACATGATTGTCAGTCAGTGCTGCTTCCTAAGTGGGCAGTTTGATTTCACAGAAGTGTGATTGACTTGGATTTACATTGTGTTGTTTAAGTGTTCCCTTTATTTTTTGAGCAGTGTATATTCTGTAAACAGAAACTTTTTATTTTGGATGCGATAAATCACGATTAATAGTTTGACAGCACTAATTTATATACATTATACTACGGGTGTGTGCAAACATTCGGTCTGTAATTATTCAGTACACTACTCGAATTTTACTGTGTTGATTTGCTGACCCTACATGATAAATCTCAAGTAGTTCTAACTAAATCCCCTGGGTGGCGTTGTAAAGCACTTAACAAGTTGGCAGTATTTGATAAAGTAATATTGTTAGCTGCCTTGCGGAGTTTGGAATTAATGTTACTTTGATCCAAATGAACTTACTAAATAATCTGACAAAATGTAATTACTTCTGATAAAGTGAATTAGTGAAACTGATTTATCATAATATCACCACAATGAAAAATCATAAGAAATCCAAATCTTCAGCTGAGGAAAGACGGCTGTCTATCACTGCATTCACAACTGTACCCAAGAAGAGCTATTCCCAGACAGGAATTAGATTAAGCCAGGACTAGGTCTTTGATCATTTAGGACATTTAAGTAGTTTTTAGAAACATTTCTTACAAAAAAGCATTACCTGGGAGCATTTTAAGACCAAACAATGGCAGTAATGTATTTTAAGGTAAGTCAGTGCAAGCTTTTTCCATTTTAGACAGCTCTAACATTTATTTTAATCTTGGACTAGTCTTAAACCCTGTTCGGGAAACTGCCCCAAGATGTCTAAGAGGCCTAAGATGTACCTGAAATATAAAAAAAACGCTAAATTCACAAGCACTAAGTGGAAGTAGCAAGGTGTCTGAATTCAATATTTGCTTAATATCTGGTTAAATTCTTCCTGTGGTTGTTTTCACCTTCATCTCGGGTTGGTCTTGAGCATTGGAACTGCAAACCTCATTCTCACCTGTGGTTATCACCTCAATGTATTTAAAAAACACACATATTTCTATATCATGCATTAACAGTGTGGATTAAACGTGCAATGAAACCTCACTCTTTTCTCCTCATACTCGGGGTCAGCCAAGCTCTCCTTCACAACTGCTTTAGGAGGAGGGTCCAGATGAAATGGTGGGTCTTCCTAGAAACACAAATCAAAGACACACATTAGATACCAATACATGCAGACATATACAGTATATGTACTGTAATTACTATTTGATGCCAGGTGCTGTGACAGATGCATGTGCTGTTTAATGCACTTTTATGGTATAAATATTAGTAATACATGCAAATACATGAGCTTTTAGTTTTATATTACTACATCTCCAACACATTCATAGTAAGACAAAAGATTTAAAAAATAGTTTATGGATGAAAAGCCATTTGATGACAGGTCTTAAAACAAGTAAGACTGACCAAGAGGTAAATATTGAAATTTTTCATAAGTCCACCTATATTATTCTGCATGCATAAGTTTTTTTTCTACAGGTTAGCTTAAGAGTTTTTTCTATTGTACTTTTGGTTTTAGTATACCATTATAATAGCAAAACAATAAAAGTGTTTCACGAAGAGTGTTTTCTGCTTGTGTATTTTCATATAAAAATATGGCATGCAGTTGCTTTCGATAACAGCATAAAGCTTTTCAAAACACAGGATGTGTCACAAATCTTGCATTACATCACTATAGCATGCCTTTTTGACACAACTCTTTTTAATAACTATAAGTTGGAGCCCAGATGAACTGTTGATAGAGACATAGGATCAATACTCTGACAACTCATGCTCATATAAGCTCAAATAAAGCCTAAATGACATCGGAGTCATCTCAACTGACAGTAACAGTGAGTATGTGAGTATTTATATACGCATGTCTGCAAATAGTTGTTGATGTCGTTCAGACAGACTGCATGCGTGTGCACGAAGAGTGGCGCAACTCCGCATGCAAATCTGTCAAAGCCACAAAAACATGCTCTGAAACACTGAGTAATAAACATCTAAAGCTCTGCAGATGTGAACTCAACTCCGCCTTCCCGCCATGTTCCGTTCCCCCCAAACGCAGATGAACTGGAAACTTCTGCATCCTGCTTTTCATGTCCGTCTGCAACACACATTCTGTACTTCTCTTTCTCTTTACCTCTTCCACCTCCGCGTGCGCCTCCCGAGAAGTAGACGGTAGCTCTTCGTCCGACATGGTGGTTAATGTACCAAGCTTTTCATGAGTTACTGGTGACCAGACAGTAAGTTATAAAGCATAAATTTGGCATATGCGTCATGACAGGACCGTACAGTCACGGCGCGCGCACACGCCCCTTTCAGAGCTTTCATACAAAATATCGCGAGAACAGAGTGATACATAGCGCTCTACTCTAGATCTCGCGATATTATCAAATTCGCAAAAATGGGTAACTGTCAAACAGCAACCACTGAGACACAAAGCAGTGTATCGTATCGTATCGTATTGTTTTTTAACAACGTCTCAGCTTAAACTAAATGCCCTGATATTGTAAGGTGACCAGATTAGTACAGATATTATCCATTAATTCAAAACTTTTTTGTGGGTTCCTTATGCATTATGATTTTTATGTATCGAGCCAAATGGTTTTAATGCAAATATCTCAGGACTTGTCCAGTTGTTTTACAATTTTAAAAGAAAATCACCATTTCCATTAGCCAGGCATAGCTACATTATGACTTATTTATTTGTTATGTGGGTTTATTTGTTTGTTTATTTTATATATTGGCTTATTTTTTAATGCTTGTTGTCTACTGTTTCATGGCATTTTGAAGTGTATTTGTAATTACAAATTCCTACATTTTTCAGATGTTATTTTATATTTACGCTTTTGGAAGTCATATTGATTTCATACACATTTATATATAGGAGCTTAAAATGTAGCAATATTAATAATATATATTTCGATATAGACATTGGTCACTAGATGGCAGACAGACACCACATCATTTCCTAATGCAGCACAACCTGCTTCTTCCCATAATGAGCAGATAGGAAAAAATACCTGAACAAATATTTGTAGGACTGATAATGGTGGCATTCCCAACAATCAACATCAATGTTAAAAAGTTTGAAATAATTCACCATTTTCCATCTCCCTTGTTTTTTCTCTAAGGCTGCAACAACAGATGGCCTAGTAAACCAGTTAAAATTCCCCTCACAGCATTTCCCAAACTGACCTTGGGTTTTCTCACATACACATCCACACCAAGGTCAAGTGCCGGTTTGTTACAAGATACCGGAGGGAGGAACATCTTTTCTTCCTCCACCCAGAATACACACACTCACACACACAGATAGCTCGCTTGTACATACATGTCCTCTCAAACATCACATACAAATACAAAAACACACACGCTCTCTCCTCCCACCCGCTGTTTGTTCCTCCTCTCTCTCTCTCTCTCTCTCACTCCGTCCCTGGTCGATGCTGTGAGTTCCTCCTCTCTGTGTTTGGGGGGGTTGAACATAGGATTCTCTCTGCCTTCCTCTCAGTCTGCAATCAGCAACACACACACACACACACAGACGCAGCAGCTATGAGCGCAGGCGATGTGGTGTGCACAGGATGGCTCATAAAATCCCCTCCGGAGAAGAAGCTAAAGAGATTTGTGAGTAAAAGTCCTGTGTGTGTGTGTGTGTGTGTGTGTGTGATGTGTTCAGCATTAGAAGCGGGTACCGCATAATGATCCACTGTCAGTTCATGTTCTCTGTGCTGCATGGTTGCATTTTAATACATACTAAGTGCTGACCTATGCCTTGTAACTATGGCTTACTCTTGTGCTTTCTCTGCTGCTTTCCATCACTGTCTGTGTTCTATACTATTCAGCTGTGCTGTGCCGACAGCTCTGCTTGGATGCATTTTGATTTCTGAAGCCTGTGGACTTTGGATCGTTGTTACGCGATGCATAATTGTCAGCTGTGTTTGTGCAGCATTTGTGTGTCTTCTCGCACGTGGCTGTGCTGCTTTGCATTGCCTCTTGCCTGTGTCAAATTCAGTGCTGTGCTTTGTGACGAAGCAGTTCACCTGTGCTGTGTTGCTCTGTCAAGGAATGCACCTCAAATTCTAGATTTCTTGTGCAAAATCATAAAAAGTGACAGTGCATAGTGCTTTGCCATGTAGCTGCAGTCTGTTTGTGTATTGCAGAAATGCAGAGTGCATAATTTGTTGTCTTTTGCTGTTCCTATGTTTGAGGTTTCTTCCTCATTTCATGCGATCTGTTTATGCTTAATTGTGCAAGTGTTTCACTGTGCTCGGCTTTCATCTGTCAGACCAGAAGCTACAGCGAAACACATTTTACCTGTGTCCGAGCTAGTTGTATTGCTGTAGATGTAAACAGGAAACATTTAAAACAGGAACTGTTGAAGTAAAACTGGAAGAGTTTAAAACTGAAACAGCCTAACTGTGTTCTGCTTTTACAGTGTTATAATGGTGTTGTATAATCGGCTGGTTTCTGTTGTAAACAGGGATGAGTGGTATGTCATGGTAATCCCTCATTACAGTACACAGATAGTTAACTATAACCATATTAGCATCTACAGCAATGGATGACAATGGTCTAGATTCTGTTTATCCTTAAGCACTTTCATTTTAATTCTGTTTTAAAATCATTCAGCCTGACAGAATTTTTAATAGTGATATCGTTCCTCTGTCAATATGAAGTCCTCTTAACACTAAGGATAATAACTAAAACCTGGCTATAACTGGATTAATATATGGAACAATTTTCGTTGTGATCTTTCTCTGAGCATAAACAAGGATAAACACTTTCACAGTCGACTTAAGCCAATTTGAAATAGCTTAAGCATAAGATATACAGTAACTACAGAATGCACTTTCAATAAACCCTACTTTATTGTTTGTTAGTGCAGACAGTAATACGTCAGTGTTGGGGAAAGTTACTTTTAAAAGTAATGCATTACAATATTTTGTTACTCCCTACTACTAATTACGTTACTATGTTACTGTTCTGATTTTAATATTTTTATTTCGGTTTGTATTTTTTTTTATGGTTTTAGTTGTAGTTAACTAATAATAACCCTAATGACCCTGGATCACAAAAGCAGTCACAAAGGTCAATTATTAAAAAAAACAAAAAACTGATATATCATCTGCAAAAAAAAATCGAAATATTGAGAATATCATCTTTAAAGTAAAAAAATAAGTTTTGATGCATTTATGGTAGGATATTTATCGGAAAATTTATAGGAAATTTATATGGTAGGAAAAATATCTAATATGACCTTAATATCCTGCCATAAAGCTATAGCGGCTATAGCGACAAATATACCTAACTTATGACTGGTTTTGTGGTTAAGGGTTACACATATAAAAGAATAAAGGGGATAAATTTTAGGTGCTGGGTTTGGTCATCATTTGCTTTGTGTGTGTGCGTGTGTGTTTGTGTGTGTGTACTTAAACAGTCCTTTGGTATGGCATGACATTTTCACATATATTGTCATGTCTTTTAAAAAGAAATTAAGAACTATATATACAAAAATGACTTGAAAAGCAAAGTTTTAGATAAAATATAGCATGCCCAACGTAAGTGCACTGCTGATGGAACTTGGTTGTTTGGTAGAGAAGAGGAAGGGAGGTCCACCATCATAAGATGTGTGTTCAAAGTGTCAGTCTGACACCATAAACATGCTCTCTCTCACTCACCCCTCTCTCTCTGTTTCGCTCTGCTTCTGTGAAATTTGGGTGTGTTGCAAAACATGGGAAGTGTAGGGTGCCAGGCGGTTGAGAGTGACCTGGCATTCAGAAATGAGCTATGCTATCAGAGACAACACAGGCAAATGTGGCTTGACTAATATTAGTTAGGAGGTGTAACCCGGTGGCTGACAAACAGTGAGTGTAAACAAGAGTGCCTGTAGTCTGTGTTTGTGCTCATGTGCTTGTCATAGTAAATAGTTTAAGGCACTGCATGAAGAGCAAGCAAATACTTTCTCTTGCTCTGTCTTTCTCTCAAACTCCCTCTCTTTCTCTGGTTTTGTGGCTTTATCTGATAGTAAAATGGGAAGCAGTCTAGCTAGTGTTGTGTGCTACCAGTGTGATCGTTTTCTTTCTTTATTTCTTTCCTTCTTTCATTGAACATTTTTCAACATTTTTGGCGAAACATTATATAAGGAGCTGTGAACGGTCACTATTTCCTTAAAATGTTTCTCTTTTTTTAGTAATGCTTGAGCTTAGATCTAACATTTCTATTTTTATTTTAAAAATATTCTATGTAGTCTTTCAATTAATATGAAGTCACAAAACTAGGATAATAACGTAATTATATAACTATATAACTTTTTAGCATTATAATTGTTAACTGTATAATGCGGCCCTTTTTTTGATAAAGTGTCCCTAATACCTGTGTACGTAGTACATAGTAACTAGATGTGTTTTTAAGTATGTAATCACAGTGTAAGTACACACTGGTACATAGTATCTGTAATATTTCTGTAACTACACACATGTAGCAACCCTCAAAATGGTATTTGTAAGTAAAAATGTGTAACAGGACATCGGTAACAACACTTTTTTCACTTCCTTCACTAAGTACTTGTGTAACAGGACTTACTGTATATAACTACGCTTTGTAACAACAATATGTATTGAACAAGTGATCAGAAAAATGTGATCCAGGGTGTGGAGTTATGTAAAGTGGGAGGAGTTGGTGCATTGGTAAATTACTGTAATACCAGTGTACTTACATGGTAACTCCTCAGGAACTGTCCACTTAATATAAAGTGTAACATTCTGGACACCAACCACAATATGTCACAGCTGCTGTGTAACATCGGAGTAATTACAAGGTAAATCCATTAGAATTGTCAACTTAATATACACTTTCTTTACCAAGAAGTGCTGTTAGTCCTGTTACACATTTGTATTTTCATTACCAAAAAGTGTTCTTACCAATCTCCTGTTACACTTTTGTACTTACACATACTATTTGGTGTGTTGTTACATATGTGTGTTTACACAAACATTATAGTTATAGATACCAATGTTTACTTACATTGTGGTTACACACTACATACACATTTGACAAATTAACAAATAATTGATTGGCCAAGCATATGCACAACATACAAGGAATTTACTGCCGGTTTACAGCGTCCCACAATCAATCACACCCCCCCAAAAAAAACCACACACATTGCATTAGAAAATTTGAAACATACAACAAGTTACTATGTAAGTACACAAGTATTAGGGACACAATATAAAGTGGGACCCAGCTAATATTTATATATATATTAGGGGTGTAACAGTTCACAAAAATCACGGTTCGGTTCGATATGATACAGTAGTGTCACAGTTCGGTATGGCCATCAGCCTTGGATGGTATTTATTGATTAATTATAACGTAATAAAAATATAAGTAGATTTGAGCCGTTTCAAATCGTGAAAGCTGGGCGTCCTGTGTTTGTCGACCGTTTCTTCCTGCGGGACAATCCGCGTGAGGGGAGAGACGGGGAGAGATTTAATTTCGTGGTGTATGTGTCACCACAGGCTTAGGGGTCGTTTTGCGCGCGCAAGCTCTTCATTTTCAACAGAGCGGCGCAGTTTGAAATCCAAAGCATTAACGGTTTTGTAACTGACAGCGCTTTCATGGTTGCCAAGTAACAGCAGACGCTGCAGGCACGCAAGCGCGAAGCGCTTTGAAATTGGTGGAGGAAGCGATGCGCCTCGCGTTTTCCACGCGTTAGACGCTTCGCGAACGTACCCTTATGTTACATTTAATGCTAAAGTATCGTTAACGCTAATACAAACATGTCTGTTTGGGGGTGGGAGGAGCAGACGCGGGTTCCCTGTCCCGTCGTTTGCGCTGCCTTGTTGAGAGTAGCACTGAAAACATTATATTTTACAGTTTTTCTGAATCGTTTGGTTCGTATGCGTACCGAACCGAAAGCCTCGTACCGAACGGTTCAATACGATAGGACGTATCGTTACACCCCTAATATATATATATATATATATATATATATGCAGTATGAATGCAAAGGTGATATTGCTTACCACATTTCAATAAAAAAAAAGAAGCTAATACTGAGTAACCTATGCAAATACACATACTTTCCAACAAAAATAGCTCCAAACAAAGCAGCAGAATTGCTGTGAGTTTCATAGCAACACAGAGCCAGCTCTGAGGTAATGTTTCCTTCGAATGAATCAATGTTTTTGAACTAATCATTAAGTAAATGATTAGGGGACTCGCTCACAAAGGTAGTCATTTGTTTTGTTCTCAAAAGAATTTGGTTAAATGAATGATACAATGATTCACTAAACAATCATTTGTTGATACCTACTGTGGAATGAGGTAATATGCAGAAAGAGTTACGGATGACTATACTTTTGGTTCGCCCTCACTCACTTTTAAGGTAAGAGCAGGTGCACCCATTTGTAACTTGATGGAGTGAGGTTGTAGAAAACAGTCTGTTATACAACATTGGCTACTAGTTCTTGTTATCATAGTATTTTAAAGTATTATAATCATAAACACACTGGTTAAATGAGATGGATAGATTGCCTATAAGTATAAAAACATCAAGCGCTGTCAAACAATTACTTACGATTAATCACCCCCAATTAATCACCATGTTCTGTGTATATTTAGATTTACATTAAGTCACTTTGCAGACATTTCGTTCCAAAGCAACTTACAATTGGGGGTATATTTATTTAGATAAATAAACACACATGCAGTATATAGTTTGATAATATCTACATATATTTCTGTATGTGTATATGCATTTAACTATTATAAATATATTTAATGTATATGATAAACTAAATTTTTCTGAAATATATACAGATATGTGCATGTATTTACATACATAATAAATATACAAAGTACACACACAAACAAAAACTTAATCAAATTGTTATTTGTTTGTGTGAAAACATTTCATTGGTGTGTGTCAAACCACACAGACCTAACCATAAATATATGCTGCAAACAGAGCATGAACATAAATGTGCTGGTGTTTGTTTGTCGCAGATGAATGTTTAAGCCAGTTTCAGACTTACCTTCTGTTAAGGGTTCTGGGAAAACATAGCTCTAGTTCCTCTCTTTGACTAAAACATGCATGCATAAAGGGAAGAAAATATAACCATTCATAAAGAAAGAATAGAGAGAAGGTCTTTGTTTGCGACAGAGGTAAATCAAGGCCATGGCCTGACCCTGCTGTTCTGAGCATGCCCAGAACAACGTGTGGTCTGACGAATTCTGTAGAAAAACAGTTCAGACACGGGAAGAGCAACGTATGTGTTTCAGTGAAATCCACACACATACACACACACAATCACATTAGTGACTCAAGATGGAAGAATTGTTAAAGATGACTGTTTTAATCAGTACCTGGTGGTTTGTGTGGAGTAACTTTTCATATACATTCATGTTTCATATTGAGTTTTTGACAGTACAGCAGTGCATGTAATTGCATAAAAAATAAATAAATAAATAACTGAGAAAATGCCTTTAGTCTTTGTCAGCTTTCTTGCGTGTCTTATCATAAAAACCAAGAAGATAGAGTTTCGCCTTGTAAGCGACATTTAAGCAAAAAACAGTTCTACATTTCTCTTATATATTCTGTGCACATGTTAATGAGGTGTGATTATTTTAAGGAAGTGTGCGCGGCCATTTTTCCCCCTTTTACTGTAAAGTCTATTTTTATAAGTGATCTGTAATGGAGTTTTTTTTTGCAGTGTGATAACACTTACAGTAGGCTATATATGAAAAAGTTCAGAATTGATGTATAGTAAAATCGACACACTCAGCTGAAAGCATGAACTTAATATCCAATATACCTTTTTATTATTATTATTTTCCTTTTGCAGCCATGATCACTCCCATCAGACCAACTAAATAATTTCCCACAACACATTGTCAACATTTTAGGATTTATGGTTTTAAGTTTAATTTACAGTTACTTTTATTAACTGATATAATATTAATATACCAACCCTTTTAAAGTACTGAAATCTGTTTTGTACCTTTGGAATACGCACCAAATGCAGGTGGCGATGAGAAAATCACATGATGAACCAAAGCCCATCACAAGCATCTTTTAAATATGAACATATATGACACTCTACACCATCATGGTGACTCATTCCATACCATTACATGTAACATACAACCCTAATAAACGTAACTGATTAGAACAAAAAATCTACGAAGAAACTGTCATTTCAAAGACAAAATGTACCATTAACCCTTCAACAGGTTTTTACAGCAGCATTTTTTAGTTTTTTTACCATTAAAATCAGAGTCATTATTTACAGTGTAGGCACGGCCCTCCTGGAAGTACTGAAAGTGTACTATAAGTCACTTTGGACATGAAATTTAGGCTGTAAGACCAAAGTAAATGGAGAAGCCTTTTCTGGCCTCTTCTTGCTTAATCTAGCTCTCAGGACTCATGTCAGCACTTAGTCTGGATCTCAGAGAAGAGGAAGAGAGTTTGTCTTATGACGCTAGAGGGATTGAAATCCTGCAGCTTTGGGGCTTTCTTACTCATCATGCATTAGGCATATTAGGCATCTGAGAAAACAAACTCCATGGGAAAAGTTAGGGTTTCCTGATGATACAATTGCAAGAAAGAAACTTATTTTCTAGAATGAATTGAACAGAGAAACACTCAGAAAACTGGTCTTGTTTTTCAAGAGATTTTAAAGACACTCCCCTGCTGCTGTGTTAATTAGATTCTTAGTAATAAAGCTTAGTCTTCTGTGTGAGACGTCTTTACCGTCAGGTGTTGTGTAACAGCTGACTGCTGTGGTGAAATCTTGGTTACACAAAGTTACAGCAACAACAGAGAATAAATACGCTTTAACTTGAAACAATGATGTCAAGTGAATGATGTCAGACAGAAGCAAAACAGAATGCACAAGTTCCTGATAGTTCCAGATAATTCAGGTTCAGAGCCGAAAGGCTCACACAAAACTGCTTAACTTTCTCTTATTTGACTGAAATAAAAAATTTTTAGGAATAGGAATAAAGATCCAGTCCAATTTGACTGTAAGCTAGTAGCAATGACAGATGGTGTTTGTTTGGTTTTTAACATCACCTTACTGACTTAAATTATTTCCTAAATTGTGTTCAGACTGAGTATGTTACCATTCAAAATGTCTGACATTGGCACCTGAAAATGAAGGTTTTGTCATTAATCACTTACCCCCATGTCGTTCCAAACTCATAAAAGCTTTGTCTATCTTTTGAACTTGATTTAAGATATTGTGGTTAAAAACCAGGAGGCTTGACTCTCCCATTGACTTCCAAGTAAATAACACTGTCAAGGCCCAGTATAAACCATCTGCCATCAGTGGTTTAACCTTCATGAGAATACGTTTCGCATGGAAATAAATAAAACATAACCACTTTATTCAACAGTTTTCATCCCAAATTGTTGAGGTTTTATTTTGATGATGTCTTTCATACTTTTCTGGACCTTTACAGTGTTATTTACTTGAAAGTCACATTCACAAGCCTCCCAGTTTTCATCCTTAATATCATAAATTGTGTTCTGAAGACAAACTTTTGTTTGGAACCACATGAGGATAAGTTATTAATGACAAAACCTTCATGTTTGGGGTGGAGTAACCCTTTAAACTGAACACTTTCTGTGATATAATTTATCAGAGATGCTGTAGATGCTGTGTTTACGCTGAATTACGAATAGCAGTTTTTATTTAGTTAGAAAGTTTCGTTTTTCTTATCTTGGCTTGGACATACAGTGAAGTGAATGACTGGTGGCCCCTCAATAAACCCTTATTTGTGTTACTGCATTATCTGCATACTTCAAAGTAGCTGACGCTTTCTCTTTATATCCCGTCACTCTCTTTCTCGAGAAACGTATTTCTGCAGTAGTTTCTGTTACATCATTAAAAATAGAAAGTCACATGCAAAGGAGAATTCTCTGAAAGATTGACTTCTAGATTTCACCTGAGGCAGGTACTGCTTGCACTCTTTATACAACGTAAAATAATCAGACATAATGACCTAATAACCTAAAGTATATGCATTTACCTCATAAGGTAATATTAACCTAATTACCTCATGATGTCATAATTACCTAATATCTTTTTAATGGAATAACAACTTAATACATCTAATAACCATGTTTTTGGGACTGATTACAGTGCACAAACTGGATTTCTAGTTACTGGTAAAGCCAGGAGATTTATACTGATTGACTTGGGGTTTAAGTGTTGATTATTTACTTTTTGTAACCAAAAACCCAGTTTCTGCTCTCAGAGATTAATCTGTGTGTGTTTCTTGGGACATAAGTTTGTAAGTCATCTATGACTGCAGACCACACCCTGCCCAGTTTAGTCAGAAGTTTATCTGTAAGTTCATTTTTCGCATTTACACTAGCCTCGCCACAATCACCCTTTAAGTATCATTTTCACTTTTAGTTCAAATAAATCAAGCTTTTTTCATAATTTGCGCAATAGAATTGGCTCCTCAGCCAGTTTGAACACAGCATGGTATGACATTGGGATGAGACTTGTAATTATATATTCTTTTGTAATTATTTATAATTTGTAATAATTATCCATTTACATATTTATTATCTTTATCCAATAGCCTGCCTTAGTGGCATCAATGGAAAGTTTTTTTTTAGCACTTTAGTATATTTCGATCAGTATTGTTTTTGCATTATTTATACATTATTTATTATTTATACAAATTTCAGGTTTCTTTTAAACTTTTAAAATATTTTTTTATATTAATTTCAGTTTAATTTTTAGTAACTTTTGCGCTTCCCTTTAACTTGTTTTATTTCTTTCTTACGTTTTTATTTAATGAAAGTATTAATAGCTAACAAAGTTGACTTAATCTGGAATAATGTGTACAGCTGAATTGCTTTAATTAATACCAATCAAGACCAAAATGTGTCAAGATGTAATTGGGGACAGATGTTTAGTGTGAAGAGTGAATGCTTGCAGTCTGAAAACAATTCCTAAAGATCTAAAGCTCAAAGGAGAGCCTCGACTGCTAACCTGTGCGAGTCCATGCAGCAGAACAACGTTCATCTAATACTGTTCCTCTCTCTGTCTCTCGCTCTCTGTCCCTTTCTCTGTCAGTCATGGCGAAAGCGATGGTTTGTTTTGCGGAGGGGTCGGATGAGCGGGAATCCTGATGTTTTGGAATATTACCGTAGCAAGAGCTCCAGAAAACCAATCAGAACCATCGACCTGCAGGAGTGCGAAGTCACCATCGAGGCAGAAGTACGGCCCACTAAACGCCAGTATCAGAATCAGCACCTGTTCGTGGTCAAGACCGCCACGCGCATTTTTTACCTGCTGGCCAAAACGGCAGAGGAGATGAACATCTGGGTACAGAGCATTGGACAGATTTGCACATTTGAAGGACTGAACAGACATGCAGGTGAGGAGGTTTATTTATAGAGGGTTTATTCTGTCTTGGACCACTTAGTATGACATGCTCAGCAGCTGATAAATTGTAGCCTATGATAACATTCTAAAAGTGTCACAAATGTTGGGTTGCAGTTGTTTTGCTTTCCCTTTACATTATCATCATGCTTTCGAAAACTACCTCACGATTTCTCTGGAGAATGAGCAGTCCATGACCTCATTCTTCAGTTCACACCTTACTCCAGACACCATGACAT
Source organism: Enteromius fasciolatus (assembly GCA_032361145.1). Lineage (NCBI taxonomy): Eukaryota > Metazoa > Chordata > Actinopteri > Cypriniformes > Cyprinidae > Enteromius > Enteromius fasciolatus. The sequence goes on from JAUMHR010000089.1 coordinate 1,882,002, forward strand.
AATGCTTCCCCTTCTCAATGCAAATCACTACACATAAACATTAGCACAAAGGCTTGGTTTAGAATTATTTCAATTTTACATGTGAAAATGAGAATGAGAATAAATGCAGTCTTATTTTTTAAAAAAAATATATAAAATATTAAAAATAAGGCAGCATTACCTTTTATTTAATATATATCTATAGTGTTGTCTTTAATGTCACATGGTCCTTTAGATATCAGTCAACATGCTTCTTTTTGTTTTTTCTTTTTGATACACTTTTTAGGATCATTTGATGTACGTAAAAGAATAGAAATGAAAAAATTAAAATAAAAATAATAAAGTCTTTACGGTCACTTTTGATTAACTGAATGCACTCGTGCTGGATAAAAGTATTAATTTCTTTAAGAAAAAAATATTTTAGACGTGCATTTTAGAAATATATATATACACTATATTACCAAAAGTATTCGCTCACCTGCCTTTACTCATTCTATGAACTGAAGTGCCATCC
>JAUMHR010000089.1:1910795-1921505 GCA_032361145.1 Enteromius fasciolatus
CAAATCATAAAATAAAACACAAACTATAGACTAATGGCATTCATTATAAAGATGATAAAAGTCTTGCTAAAAACCAATGTATTTAAAAAGAAACTGAAACGCACCATAAGTCTATTCAGCACGAATAACAGATGTTTCCACCTGATGCTCCGGCGGGATCGCGTGGATTTACTTTTATTTAGGTCTACACACACAGTTAAAACAAACAATTTTGCTTAAATGTGCCTAAAAGAAAGAAACATTTCAATTCGATGATAAATTGGTTGGTCTGTGTTAACTAGCAGGCGATCTATCGCTGGAATGTGTTATGACCAGCGCTCGTGTCCACTGTTGTAAGCTGGCCATGTGCCGCTTGCGATGTGAGCTCCCCTCAAACGGGGGCACATCGAGTCCCCGATTTCCCCCCCTTGGCGATGGGGAGTCAAATACTCAATGTATCTGGATTTTCAATTAAAAAATCCATTTATAAACCAATAAAAGAAAATGTAAATCATTAATAATCAAAGCTGGCATGCTGAAAAGATAGTCTGCTCAGGTGCTCTCTTAAGGGCTGGTCACACAGAACACATGTTTCCATTCCTCTGTGCTACTTTTCTTTGACCACAGTGCTTGCATCTCACATGACAGGGGGTTACAAGCTCTGCAGTTAAAAGATGTTTAACTAAATGAAAAAAGAAAAAAAAAATGTTTCAAATGTTTCCCAGTCTGCATTTTTAAAACTTTGTGTTAACAGCTCCGGAGATTCTTTTAGTACAACTGATTTTTATTCAATACTTAAAATTAATATACATATAAATTACAGAACAGAACATAAAACAATAACACACACACACACACACACCAGACCTTAGCCAGGTTAGATGCCATATTGACTTTAACAATGCTGTGAGATAAACTTACAGTCTTCACAACGGCACACACTGAATAAAAGTGGATCAGGTCATTTTCATAACTCTGAATCTTCAAAACCATTTTTTGTCTACTGAAACTTTCCAGAACAATATTTGTTTAACTGAACAAGTAGCATTTTGTTTAACGACAGTACAATCTACTGTACACACTATTCCTCACAGTCTCATTTTGACTCCAAAATAAAAAATAAGAAAAACAGCCGCTATTTGTTACTAAGGCCTACTAGCTGTACCAACCAGTATACTTGCATTCATGCGAAAACACACAGGTCTTAGTGAGGAAATAGACATCATAATAATTCCCCAAAAATTAGACGCAACGACAAACTCGCTCTAACAAACTGTCTCAGAAACTATTTTGTTTGGTTAGTCAACAGGAAGAGATTGACTGACTGTTCAGCAGCAGCACATTTTTCCATTCAAACTGTATCTGAAAACATACAGTATGATTCACACAGTGAACATGGAATTCCATGAATATGAATCACAAAATTCTTTTATTGTGACATTGTCAATTTTATAGACTTCTTCTGGCCATGGGGCAAAAATGCCAATAGGAACAATTTCCCCAGACAAACAAAGTAAATGTATTTCGTCTGTTGCTAACAAAGTGAAAAAGAAAAGTGTTGGTGTCATTAAATTAAGATGTGCTTGTGTTGCACCATATTTTATTTTAACGGTTTTACAGTGTTGCGCTTTTTAACCAATCACACACAATTCTGTTGAGCTTAGGAATCCAATGGCCAATCAGAAGTGTTCAGATGAGTCATCGCTGAAACCTATCAGTTTTGTTGAGTGTGTGCACGTTCTCAAACTGAATTCCAGACTCTTACGAAATCTCTCATAAAGAACAAAGCGCAGATGTACGCATTACATAAATTAATTTCACAGTGTATAAAACTGCAGTGATTATAACAATAGTTTTTCTTTTGAGAGAAAGACAGCCATTCAGTACCTCCATCTATGCTTTTAAAGAGAGCAGTAATTTTTCATCCTTGGACAAACCTCTAGAGGTAGAAATAAGCAACACTGCAAGCAATTTATCATAAATATCAATATTTGCAGTTTCAAGTATGCAATAGTTAATACACACGCTAGAACGAAAGTATACTGCAGAAATTTTTATTTATTTATTTCACTTTCTGTTTTATATTACCAGTTATTACAGGAATTACCTTCACGACTGTAAATTAAGTTAGGTATTTGCAGAAGAGGCGTGTCTTCAGCTGTTTCTTAAAAGTTGTAAAAGTGTCAGCAGATCAGGGAGGAGGCAGACAGCCCGGAGGGGAACAAAAAGGAAGGTTCTAGAAAATGACTTTGTACCTTGTTGTGAATGAAGCACAACTGTCGCATCTGCTAGCTGTAAATGTTGGGAAGGAGCATACAATTACAGTGTTCCAATGGCAGTCCTGAAGACCAACACCAAAGCCTTAAAATGTCTGCGTGTGACATGCATGTGACATGGACCCTCTGTAGTTGACTGTTTTGTTGTAGATCAACAAGAATTTTAATAGCTCTGTGACGGTTAATGATTGCACACAAGAGTCAATTAAAAAAAAAAAATCAACAACACGGTGCTCTAAGTGATGATCATTATGTTTGAACATCTCAATGATCTCAAAGATCTTTCGCGTTGGCGTCAACAACCTCATAGTGACGACGCACTTTCGGACAACTTGAGTTTGCTGTTGGTTCCTGTCTACTCACTGTCCTATCCGAATAAAGGCAAAAATTAAAATAAAAAAGAATTAATTCTTGAAGAGAATGATAAACTGATGAGATATTCAGTAATTTTTAATTACAACTAGACCTATCTGCAGTCCTATCTGCAGTTACACTAAGTGCTGTAGTGTAAAATGTGGTTTGACTGGAAATGCTTTGGTGATGATAGACAGTTGCATAGTGTGGAAAAAACAGCAATCTGACAAAGTTGAAAGCCGTGTTGTGTTTAGGAGACATTAGTTGTGTTAGCCGGAAGTCAGCGCTGTATTGCACTGACAAGAGCTCAGATGAGAAGCCGTGCAGCATAATCAGAAACGAATGTGGGATTTTCTGGTACAAAGCAAAACAATGCATTTATTTAGCAGGCAAAGACTGAAATGTGGGAAGCAAAACTCCGATGGTCTGAAAAGGCTTTTATTTAGCCACTTACTTTCTTTTTATTCTTTTCTTCCCGTTTTCCCTTGAGCAAAATAACCAACCACTGAAACTGGCACTTTTAGCACAATAATGTCTTTTGGCTTTCTCATAATAAAATACTTCTTGGTATTTCCCTTGGAAAAACTAGATTTTCAGACAAATTCACCAATTTCATCCGTTTCAACTGAAAAAATGAAAAAAATCCAACATTTCTGTGCGTGATGATCTCTGACAAAGTAAACAGCTTGTGACTTTAGTTAAACTTTATCCAAAAATCAAGCACTGCCCTGATACTAAACTCAGACCTGATACCACATTAGAACCGAACTCAAACACATACAGTGAAGACCTTAAGGCTGAAAAAAAGAATGATCTCAGAACCCAGTAATGTGAAACCAGATCAACTAGTTAGGAAACTAGTTATACCGGAATAATGAACGAGCATGCTTGGGAGTGTGAAACTATGCTTTACGGTAAACACTGTCCTGAAAACTCGCCACTTGATCACACAGTCAGTATCTGGGTTTTCAAAGTCATATTTAGCAACACGCTTGCATGCCGATCAACTACCGTCTGTAGTAACCAAAGTCAATAGCCTTTCTATTCTTGTTACAGCTACGAATGACACCTGTAATAATAATGACACCGACTATAAATATCAGATGACAACTTTGATCAATGGTCCTACCACAACTGTCACAACAATATTATGTAATAAACAAGTTCAAATGAGGTGCGAGTACATCTTTCAAATATTAACTAACCAGAGACCACAAAATACAACTTTCATTGAAAAACTGTCTTTAAAAGCACTAGCTCCTAAACAGCATATAGCAATATGTCTCTGTATGAAGCACTACAACACCAGATTCTGTAGACCTTCCTTGTTTTTCTCTTCAGCCATGCCAACGGTGAGACCATTTCACATCCCCCTACAAAGGAAAAATGCCCTGACTACACTAAAATTGTTGAAACTATGTTTACCTCATATTGCATTTGAAGTGATTCACTATACATTTAAATGCATAAGTGTTAGCATAAGTAAGGTCAGTAATGTGTCACCAAGACTGTATCAATTTGATCAAACACACAATATAACGACAGTAACACTGTAAAATACTATTACAATTAGTCATAACTGCTTTCCACTTTATTATATTTTAAAATGTAATTAGTTCCTGTGATGGCAAAGCTGATTTTTCAGCATTATTCCTCCAGGATTCAACGTCAGACGATCCTTAAGAAATCATTCTAACATGCTGAATTGGTGATTACGAATTCTTACAATTTCTTAGCATTATAAATGCCAAAGACAGCTTTGGCGCTTAATATTTTTGAGAAAACCATGACACGTTATTTTAGATTCTTAACGAATAGAGAGTTCAAAAGAACTTTGTAACTTTACGCTGTAATGTAATTTTGATAAAATGAATCCTTGCTGAATAAAAGTAGGATACTTGCTGTCTAAGGAGAGCTCCTGGATTACATCAAAAATATTGTACTTTGTCTTATGGGTTTGGAAGGGTGTAAGAGTGAGTAAATAATGATAGAATTTAATTTTGGGGTAAACTATCCCTTTCAATGGCAGTGTAAGTCTGAGAAGCCACTACACTTCCCTTCACAATAATTTACAGAGGTAGCCATAGTTTATGCAAAAAGGTTGTTAATTAAATTAACTTTTAGTATAAAAAAAATCAAAACATTAATATAGAACCTCCTTCATACAGTGTTTACTAGTCATTCACTAGTTTTATTATTTCTGTCTATAAGGATGTAGTCTACTGTCTATAAGGAAGATAATACAGTTTTATAGCATCATAATTACCACCATCACATGATTTTGTGCGCATCTGTGATTACCACAGCATATTAACAGGATTCGTGTTTAAAGCCAATCGAATTGGCGGCCAAATCTTGTGCTGTACCTGTTTGCGATTCTGCTGTCTGAGGCTGGTCAATCTTCGCGCCGAGTAAAAGATGAAATATCCAACAGTCGCCGCAGTAATGACGAAGAAAGAGACGGAGACAAAAAACACCGAATAGTGACTCATCCAGGGACCGTGCTGCTTCCCGACCTCTATTGCTATGGAAACAGGCACGCCCTGATCTAGCAGCTGGACCAGCTCCATCCCACGGTAGTTGCCAATCATGACTGCAACGATGCTCGTGCCTAGAAACACACAGAGATGAGAGGATACTGAATACACGAGCAGCACGTCTGAGCAAAGCAAAACACACCGTAATGCTTGGCAACCTGCTGGTCGAGAAAGAAAGACAGAGTGGAAACTTCAACAAACGTGTTTACGAACACGTACACAAATCATATACGTTTTTAAATGAAGGGGAGACTAAACTAAGCAAACTTGGATCATGCACGAGATACAGTGGTCAAGAACAAAGTTTGTTTAATTTCTTATATTTTAGACTCCAAATTATGTTCAAAATGACTTGTTTGTACGAACATATATAAAAATAAGATGAATAAGCAATCTTCCACCTAGACAGCTAAAACCATTAAAAAAACATTACGTTATTTTAAATAAACATGAGTTGAAATGGTTTTATTTTAGCTATTTGACAACGAAAAAAATTCACATTTTCATTTAGTTTAACTGTGTGGCAACACTTTATTTTAATGTGTTCTTCTTGCATGTACTATTATAATAAAAATAAATTATGCATAATTACATGCAAGTAGCCCTAAGACAAACCCTAACTATACAGTACATCTAGTTAATAAATATGATCAAATGTATAACTACACTGTAACACGGACGGTTTAAAAAGTACTAAAACAAAACATTGTAGACTGCTTGAAAACAAATAACCATGACAAAACTACTAAAACTGAAAATGCAAATGAATTCAAAATAACAATAACCAAAATGTCCCTGTTGCACTTCTACAGCGCGCACCCTTTGGTTTTATGATACACAACGTGATAAAACACGTTTATTACAGGTCATCCAAAAAGTCTTCAGGAAATTGAGTCAATGCTCAGCGATTTTCTCCTTCTAAGGCTCAGTTAACTGGGTTTTTGTGCATTAAAAACCAGATCGTACGAGCTCTAAAATGCAATTCTAGTTCAGTTTTTTTAATCCCGGACAGGCGAGAGCAGAGTCTGCGCTCTTCCGCGTAGAGGAGGTCCTATCAGCCGTCAAGTTTACACAACTTACACAACACAACGCCCGGGTTAGAGTACAACTGACAACTAATAGAGGCCAGAATTGATCCGAATAATGAGAGACAAGGAGACACTTGTATTTACACGCGTACTAAAATGTTCAGCCTAAGCCCGTTGGGTCACCTACCTGGATGGGACATCTGAATGACCCGATTGTCAATCCCATCGTCATTGAATATGATAGCAGCTGCAGCTCCATTCATGGCAGCGACGTTAATTTTATCGCTGAAAGTGCATCCGTTACCGCGCTGAATTAGGGCGATCCAGCCCCTGGAGTCGTTGGGTCGCCGATAAAAGGTATCATCTTCACAGCCAAAGATCGGATCGGCTACATACACTTTCCCCACTACAGAAGTTTTGGGGGAGTCTTGCCCATACAGCCCCATCTCCTCTCGAAACCAGGTGGTCAGGTTTTTCTCAGGGATTGTGTAGGAAATGTTCAGGAATGCAGTGCACAGGTAACTGGCCTGCGCCATACGCACACTCGACACCTGGAAAACTGAGGCCACCAGCAGCCACGAAAACACATCCCGACTCGCAAGAAGCCCCATGTTCGGCACAGCAACCCTGCCGCTTCTCCCCTCGGTTCAGTTCAAAGTTCAAGGCTTAAAATAAATTTAGTTATTAAAATGGCCCAGAAATGGTTCCGCAAACTCATGTAATCGATAGCTCCCTACTGTGCTCCTACAGGTGTTTTAGTAACGCAACTAAACAGAAACTCTACCTCGCTGAGGTCACTGCACCCGAAGCCACGCCCACCCCTCTCTTAAAGCAACACACGCTGTTTTTCTCGCTTCACTCGTGTTCTTGCTATGTGACCAATTTTATTATTTTTTTCAACTGCTTGCACACAAAATCTTTACTCGTCACGCAGTTTTTGACACTCAAACACCAGAACCACACATAAAATCTGCACTCATTTTTGGATTTTTCCAAATTCATAAAACTTTTTGCGAAATATTACACAGTTCTCTTAGCTTTGGATAAGTGTTTGAGATATTATCAGAGATATTACTAATTTTATGTGTAATTCTTGGATTTGTGTATAAAGTTTTAAAAATGTGAGTAAACTGTTTTTTACAGAACAGTTGCCTACATAAAAAATGTTACTCCTCTAAACCTACTTGAGGGAACGTAATATATATTCAAAAGTATAAAAAAATAAATGCTTAAATCTGCTCACACAGTAAAGTGGATTTGAATATAATGATTTTTAGACTATTAATCGCAACTATGAACCAAGATTAAGTCATTATTAAAAGTCATTATTGTGGCTAAAGGTCTTGTTCTGAAAGGAAGAGTGGACCTAAAAATGAACATTCTGTCAGAATCACCCTGCAGCTCCATGGTCCCTCACTGAAGCTAAGCAAGGTTGAGCCTGGTCAGAATGAGAGACCTCCTGGGAAAACTAGGTTGCAGCTGGAACAGGTGCTAGTGAGGCCAGCAGGGGGTGCTCACTTTGTGTGGTCCTAGCGATGGGGGTGGACACTATACTCTCAACAAGCACTGTCATTTGGATGAAACATCAAACAAATGTTCCGACTCAGTCTGTAGTCACTAAAAATCCCAGGATGAATGTCGGCATCCATGGCCAAAATGTGTTCATTGTCCTCTGACCATCATGGTCTCCTAATCATGCACATATCTGCTGATAGGCCTCTGTCTCCTCTCCAGCAGTAAGCTGTATGGTGGGCATTCTGGCACAGTGGCTGCCGTACCATCATCCAGGATATTGTACACTGGTGTTGGTGAGCACCTAGAAAAGCACTCTATAAATGTGAAGAATTATTAGTTATTATTGTTATTCATTTTCAAACTGATCTGGTGCATTTAGAAAAAGTTAACAGATAACCATGGGTGTTGTAAAGGCAAGTGATACTCAAACTTTAAAAAACATGGAATACAATACATGACTTGTCTTGTATGGATTACTTTTATAATGTTTTCATATTGATATGCTGATACATATTATACTTTTTATTTATTTTTACACATTTATGGAACTTGAAATCCCCTAGTTCAAATCCACTTTTTATGATGGCTGGGAAAAGCATGAACATTCTTCAGAGCATTTCCTTTTGTAATCAACTAAAAAGGTCATGCAGAGTTGATTTTAAAAATGATAAAATGTCAATAGAGAACAATATTAAATTAAACAGTTAAATCTTAACACATAATATTGATTCATTTAATTATAGTTTTTTTCAGTTTCCTTTAAAAAAAGTCTCAGTATTCTTACAATTGTCCTTTACAGAAATAGAAATGATTACAATTTGCAGTAGAAACGTACTCATGCAGTTACCATCGGATACATAGGCCCGATAAAAACAATGATTATTTATTTTAAAACAAACAAATGAATATTAAAGAAATTTCATATGTAAAATTTTTTAAACGTAACAGTTCTAGTTTGCTTTATGCTTTTCCTGCCTGCTTTGAATGAAAAGTATATAGTTACCGAGAGAAGCGTCAGGCTATATTGTATTTTAGTTGAAAGACGCCATCTCCTGCTAGACTTTGGGAAATATCAGCATTGTTGACTGCTCCTACCATGATGTTACTCTTCCCACTTATTCTTACACTTTTTTAATAGACTATTTTAACATTCTTTATTTTTAATAGTTTTAACTTTTTTTGTATCAGACATACAATTAGCAGTACTCCAAATACAAACAACAAAAATGCTATAGTTTTACATTTAAAAATACTAAAATCAATTTCAGCAACCAGCTTTTTTTTTAAAGGCAAGAGGCAAAAGTCCAAAAAGCTAAATAATAAGATAATTTAGCGAATTCGTAATGAATGAAATGCATGATAAACAGCCTGAACGCAGGTATTATGTGTTTGTCTGCAGTTCCTCCTGATCACCACATGTAGGCTCTATCTTCTCAGTTTTGACCGCAGTGTTCACTGATCTCACTTGTATCATGCTTCTTGCTCTTCAGTTTCAAGCCGTTTACTATTGTAGTAATTCAAAATTGTAGTATCAGAATTCATATTAGATTGTTTAATCTGAATGGTTTCTATTTTAAAAGTTCAACACTTTTGGCATTTTATGGAACGCTATACTTTTATAGACCTTATATTGTTAGACCAATGTTGTAGCCTATAACCCAGGGGTCAGTAGCCTATAGAGAATAGAAATCTATGTCACGCTGCCCTGGATTCCGCCATGTTTTAGGAGACATGTGGAAATCACCACAGGAACACCAGACCATTTACTTCTACTGTTTTTTTTGAAAACCACATTACAGACTCTTAGAATAAAACATACTAATGTGTAATTCTCTTTAATAAAACAATAGCTCTTCTCGTCTGAGAGGATGAAACGGTCAGTAATCACTACGGTGGTAACTTACTAGGCTAACTGCTTTGGTTAGAGTTGCAAAACCATGTTATTTTTAAAGGGGAGAATCAACCTGATCAGAATTGTGTGTAATAACCACAAACTCTTAACGCATAATTCCGTGCTAGTATCACGTAATCATCGAACATCCCGTGAAGGGCTCACGGAAAAGATTACAATGTAATTCAGTGACAGACATCAACCGTGATCCACGCATGGATTTGGATTCAAATACTGGGTAATGATATTGCCATTGTTGCATACTGTATGTATTGGGGTGTGATTTTTCACTGTAAAGTTTAAACGGTCACAACAGTTTTATTTATATTACTTAGCAGATCTTTTCCAAAAGAAGTCTTTTGTTCTGCACTTTTACTTCTCGAAATATGAGGGGTGTTTTTCCTCGAAATTTTAACGACTTTTTTCTCCTTATTCAACTACTTTAATCTCGTAATTTAATGAGTTTATTCTCTTTATTTAACGAGTTTATTCTCGTTATTTAACGAGTTTATTCTCGTTATTTAACGAGTTTTTTCTCGTTGTTTAACGACTTTAATCTTGTTATTTAATGAGTTTATTCTCAACATTTTATTTCGACTTTTTTCTCGCAATTTAACGACTTTAATCTCGAAATTATGTCCATTTTTTATTGCTTGGCCCTAATCCTCTTCCGTAACTAATTGACCGGCTCTTCAAGATCATTTAATTATGCACGCACTAGAATGAGTTGATTAATATGGCGGCTGGCACGTCCTGATTTTGCTGAGAGGCTGTTGCTGGGTCAACATATTTTATTCCAATATTTTAGTTTTGACCATATCTCTACACCTAAACCTAACCCTACCCATGAGTAATGCCTAAATTCAGAGGAAATTATAGATGACTGACACTGATGTACAAGCACCAAATCCTGATTGTAAACCTAAACTTCACAAAAACTATAAACTGGTTCTTCAAATCTGAAGCTAATCACAATGTTGTTCCAGGGTCAACATGGAACATGCCTATGTGGTAGCCTGTAATGTACATTATCATTATATTCTTTTTTTTTGTATATCAGCCTGTGTGATCATAACTGTCACAATCTGAATTCATTATTTTATTATCAAAGGTTTTTCTGCTTTAAGGGA
>JAUMHR010000089.1:1938737-1975439 GCA_032361145.1 Enteromius fasciolatus
TAAAACACATCTGTATTACTCTAGGGATGTTGGAAAATGAGCCTATTTCCAAAAAAAGTGGAGTGTTCCTTTAAGTAAAAAAAGCAACCATACCGTTTACTGCAATGTATTATAAGTATGTTTTTTTCTCAGAACAGGTACGAACATACAATATACCAGCTCTGTAAAAGCTAAAAACAAACTTTTTTCCTGTTCCTTTTCTTCACTTGTTTTTTGACTTGACCGTTGAAGAATTAACCGTCTCATTCATATCACTTTTCCTATACCCAAACCAATTCCACACCACAGACGATGCACCTTTTTTTTTTTTTTACAAGCTCCTCACATGTAAGCGAACTCACCCCTGCTGCACCGTCTTCTTCCATTGTGGAAGTGAATGTGTATTGTGTGGTTACATAACATGCAACGTCACACGATCTCAATCGCGATTAAGACGATAGACCAAAATCTATATCGGCTGACAAATTCCTACCGGTTAATCGTGTCTACCGATATATCGCCCACCCCTACTCCTTACAGAGCAAACTCGGGTTCGTTCGCATTTTACTTTTCTGGTCCTGTCTGGATTTGTCTCCCGTGCCCAATGACCTGGCCAAGTTTGAGCCTTATAAAAGGTTATTAGTTGCCAAGAGAGAGAGCGCACAAGCTTCTTCCACAAAGCCTGCCAGAAGGTTACACTGCCTGCGTGCTATAAATTACCCTCGACAGGCCGCTAGAACCGGGGAGCTGGAGGAGAGGAAGAGGGGAGGGAAGAGGGTGAAGAAGTGGGTGCAGTTTTCTTTTCAGTCCCCACTTGATGAATGAGCCTCAGAACAAGGCAGAGAATACATCATATCACCTTTAATAGGTACACATTTCCACCACCATAACTCAGCGTTTAAAAATAGAGAAAAGCGATGAAATACGGTGCCGTATATTCCAGCCGTGACACTTTTACGAGTCCTCCCTGCAGTATAAAGGCATTGATTGCTATTTCAAAGTGCCGTGTCAGGCCCAATACTGAGTACAACCAGCTGCTACACAGAGAGAGCGAGAGGTGGGGAAAGAGAGAGAGAATGAGTTATGACTGCTGAGATTTGGGTGATCTTTTCAGAGAGTCATCCGTAGCTGTAAATTTACAGTGTTTGTGCTCGGTGTTATTGAAACCAAACCCAGAGCTGCCTGTCAGTCATCCATTCTCGGAGCTGCTGGAGAGCATTCCTCTCCTGACAGAAACAGTCCCTCAGCGAAAGGTGAAGGAGAGCACAAATTACACATGAAACGACAAAAGGCTGGCGCTCGTGCTCTCTCTGTCTTCGTTTATGTCTCCCCCCGCCTTTTCTCTCTCTTTTTCTGTCTGTCTTCACACTCGCCTGTCTGAAGACTTGAACACTAGTATGTGTCTAAATTAAATGCTTGTGACTTCACCCTGCATGCCTTTGTGCTCGGTTTTGGACCTTAAAAAGATAGTATGCTCAAAAATTCATGTCCTGGTACACTCGCCCTCATTCATTCCAAACCTGTATGAATTTCCATAGTTTGTCTTTTTTCATTGATATCACTTATATTCAGTGTTTTGTGTTTTGCTGCTCAGTAATTAATTGTTAGTACGTTGGTTGTTGAGCAAAGGGTAGGATTAGGGAGGTAGAATACGGTCATGTAGATGTGCTTAATTACTACTAATATATGGTTAATATTCTAGTAATATGCATGCTAATGAGTAACTTGTTAAGACACCCTAAAATAAAGTGTTACCCCAGTTTTTATGTAGCCAGCTGATTTTTGTTCATGGTATTCAACAGCAGTTAGTAAACTAGTACACAGAGTAAACATGCTTTATATCTAAATGTTTGACTTTGAATCGATAAACAGAATCAGATAAGAAGAATTTAAACAATACTTGCGTTGTGTTTAAGGTATTCATTTGATCAAATGCATGCATTCTCTAGGAAACAAACCCGTGATCATGGTGTTGCTAGCGCTGTACTCTACCGGCAGGAATGCCAGTTGAAATGTTTTAACCAGATGCCGGTAGCCATTTTTTTCCGTTCACCTCAATAGCATCCCTTCCTGTCTTTATTTTAGAACTTGTAAGAGGCGTTTGACCTTCGTATGCTTAAAAAACTTGAGGTTTACAATATATGACCCCTCTTCCTTCCACAAACAGAGCTAAAGCTATCATTTGTGTCCATTAACATTTGTTAAACATGAGGGTCTTAACTGGCTCGTATTAAAGCAGTGATGAGAAAGACAGGATGCCTGTAATGTTATTCAGCAGTCTCCCTGCCCTTGCTTTTTATTACCTATGATATTTATACACTGTTTTAACCTCTGACTCTTTCCAGTGTGCGCCATAGTCTGTGCAAGCCTGTCAGATACATGCGGGGTGAATGTCTTCTGTTTCCAGCCCCTCTCCCTACAGTCTATTAAAATCTGCTCTGGACGTCTGCCATAGGCACATCATTTATCTCAGCGCTGGCCAAGAAGAATTATTGTTGTGTAAATCTCAAAGCCTTTTAGGAGATCAAAGTTCCAAAATATAAATCACATTTCTCTGTAGATATAAAACGCACACATGCTCTTGCACACATGCGGCGGGGGGGGAAAAGCGCTCATTCGCCTTCCCCGTGTGTGGATACGAGGGAGGTTCTCCACCCAAATCTCTTCCCACAGGGTAGAGCGAAGACGGCCTATCCTCCTCCTTATCTCCCCTTCTCTCCTCTGTTCCACTCCTCCACCAATTCCCTCTTTTCTTTGCTCCACAGAGGATGCACTTAATCCTTTTCTCTTTGTTAACTTACGCTTTCTCCGTTCTTTTTTTGAAGTCTCTATCCATATCTTCACCTACACCTACACCCCCATTCTTCTTCAATTCAAGGGAAAAATATTTTAACCTGATTTAAATCACGACGGAATATGATTGATTTCACTATCATGCATGTTTATTTTTTTTGGTAGGCTAGGGCTCACTTGGTGGAAACAGGAATGATTTAAAGCGATAGTTAACGCTAAAATTATATAATAATTATAGTATTATTTACATATTATTCTATTTATTTTATATTTTATTTATTTTTATGTACATTTTATTTTTATTTAAAACCTTTTCTGTTAGTTGTCAAAGCAAGTATAAATATTTGTTTTTCTGTTTTTCAATAAACAAACTTTTAGTATCAGTTAACCATAACAACACATATTTTTTCACACAGTGAAAAACAGCAATTGACACCATTGTCTTTTTTTATTTGGCAAACAACAACAGGCAGAGAGAAGGAAAGACTTGTGCTTAACAGAAGAAAGCAAGCTGGTTTGGAGTAAAAGATGATGATTTTTATTTCTGTGTGAACTACAGTATCCCTTTAATCGAGTTCTGTTGCATGAGCTACAGGAATGCTGTCCGTTATATCTTTAAGCATTGTGTCACTATGATCAGTCGATGTCCCATCTAGGTGTAATGCCATCATAAATCTTCTCTGATCCATCTTAGATATATGGCTGCTATCTAAAAAGCAAATATCTTACTTGAATGCAAAACACATGTTTGTTTGTTTTTCCCTCATACACATTGCTCACCCCCTGTGGTAGGATGTTTTATTTTTATGTATAAAAATTGACGAGAATATTTGGGTGGCATGTTAAAATGATCCCTCTTCGATGACAGGGCCTATATAGGGGCATTATTTTGACATCTCTCGTCTCTGCGATGAGTGTGTATGTGTTTGCGTGTGGCAGCGCTCTGATATGTGTTGATCTCAGTCTGCAGGCAGATTCTATCTACAAACACGGCTCGCATGTGGGAAGACTAAATGAAAAAAGGGGTTTGCCATTAAACTGCCAGGGATTATATACTGTGCGCTCTGTGATGTGCCAGCAAAACAGATTTGGTGGCATTGATTTGACAGAGAAAAGAGTGACAGAGAGAAGAGAGGGATTGGGGTGTGTGAGGGGTGGAGGGTTGATGGAAGGAGCATTTTTTTTTTTTTGGAGTTTCCTTTTTTCATCCTCTCAGACACTTTGTCATTGTGTACTCTGTGCTTAGAAGTAAGAAAGTAAATATCCTGGATTGACTGGGGCTGTCAGGACGGGTAATTTGCTGCATGTGTGGATTTAGTGAGATTTAAGTTACGTCTGTCTGGAGAAGTTCTCTGGGTCTTTGAGTGAATGCTTTAGATCAGAAAGGATGATAGGAGGAGCCTGTGGAAGACAAGATAATGTCTGTGAGGAAGGACAGATCATATCCATGCACAGAAACTGCCATTGGAAACTTTTTCCAGCGAGTAAAACCTCACCGTGTGTTTCTTGTCCAAGCGGTGCAACTTGGAACCTCTACGCTTTCCATAATGTGGATTGGATTATATGCGCTCACTGGAAATATGCCATTCATATGGGGCTCATGATATTTTGTCGGCATAGAAAAAAAAAAAACAGGAGATGAATGACACTCCATATTCGTGCAATAAAAGAAGCCTTCTCGTAAGCGCTGACTCAAAGCCAAATGCGATGACCGCAGCTTACTAGGTGGTATAGAATTTTACAGAGCCATAACAGCTTCATATCCGTTTCCTCACAGAGGTGGGATGTTATGTGTGAAGCAACCTTGAGTAACACCATTCTCCCCTTTAATGTTCTCTTGAAGCCAACTGTAGCATTGTGACAAAGTTTACACCTCATTGACAGGCTAATATCCTCATCCTGACACAGTGGGCGGCCGTCTATGGGAGTTTTATAGGGAGCTGCTAAATGGGACGCCTTTGCTCATCAAAGTCAGCACACACATTTATAAAGCTGTGAATCCCAGCACTCGAGACCTTTGAAGAGAAGGTGTGGGTTTATAGCGGACAGCTGTTTCTCTAAAGAGCAGGAGCTGGCACTGCAGGGAGGTGAGGTATGCGCTGTTCGTGGGGTCACGTGTCTGCCGTGCGTGTGACGGAGAGCTGACGTCGACGTGTTAGACTAATGTGTGAACTCAAGGGGCAGAGGGCTATGGCATGAGTCAGAGTGAGTTTTTCTCCAGTCTATGCGAATGGGGTCAGGAGAGTGAGAGGTACAAAATGGAATATATGTGTCAAAGGGCTTTGAAAATAAATCACAACCTCCAAAAGTGACCGTACTTCAGCTCATCTGGAGTCCAGACGATCGATATGATCTGGAAATAAGGAAACTGAACGCTTCAGGAACTCTGGTTCACCTTGGGTTTCTCTTCTGAGTGACAGCAAAGCTTCTCCCATGATCAGCACTGTCCCGAACATTTTATAAATCAGTATTTTCTCTTAAAAAAACTTGATTTTCTATTTTGAATGAGTAAAATGTTTAACATTTAATTAGATTTATTTGATCGTTGTTGTTTTTTTCATTTTGTTTTATTTTTGAATTAACATTCACAACATAAAACCTAAAGAAACTCAAAAATAAACGAACTGTAAACCTGGCTTGTTAAAATATGACAAATATCAACTCTTAGTGTCTCTTCCTGACCTCTGTTGTGTGTTTTTGACGTTGATCATTATTATAGTTAGGTAATTATGCATTTTTTTTTGACAAGAGCTTGTTTATCTGAGCTGCTTTAAGTTTTTTGTTAATTGTGTAAGATTTGACATGTTTTCAGAGAATATGTGTCAGGTTGTTTATTCTTAATTAAACAATTTATAAGAGTAAACATTTTACTGAATAACAAGAATAGTTATATTCTCTGAAAACAAGCTGTTTTGCTTCTCATGTAAATTTATGTTTATTTTACAGGAAATAGTTAGTAAAAGCTGTTTTGTAGTACACTAGGATCAGTCAGTGTAGTTTACAAAGATCTAAAAACATATAATGTTTACCTTTTATGGTAGGTTTTTAAAGACTGAAGGGTATGGAAGCCCTCTTCTGCTTTTGAATAAAAAATAAAAAAGGTAATTGTGACTTGCTATCTCAGAATTGCCTGATACAACCTTGCACTTGTAAGTTTTAAAGTAAATAATATTATTGAGAAAAACATTTTCTTTTTTATTTCCCAATTCTAAGAAAAAAGTCAAAATTGTGAGATATAAACCCGAAAATTCAACTGTAGAAGTTTATATCCCACAGTTTTGAGTTTATTTCTCACAATTCGGAGAAAAAAAGTCAGAATTGTGAGTTTATATGGCAAAAAAAGCCAAAATTTTGAGAAAAAAAGTTGCAATTACAATAAAAAAACTGTATTCGGTGACGGAAACGAGCTGAAAATGAGTGGAATGTGTAACCTGCATGTCTCACATGAGCACCACGTGCTAACCACAGAGCTATAGTTTTGTTGGTAAATCGTTCTTTACTTTGCCTTAAAGGGTAACATATGATGCTACAAGAGTGAAAGAAGAAATATCACATTTGTCCCACTTAACACGCTACATATGAGCAAAGAGATTCGATTCTCTCTCGCGCTCTTTTTCTCTCGTTGTCTTTTTCTTTCCAGGGTGTCAGCCTTCAGATGTGAGAAGGAGAGAACAAAAGACACGGAGGATGAAGTGAAGAAAGTTAACGTTCCCCCTGTCCAATCCTTACCTCTAGGGCACAAGTCTCCTCTATTCTCTCAGCCTTTTATTTATCGTTCCCTCTTCTCCACAGTCTGAAATGATACGCTCTCCTTCTTTGTTCCCCTCATTTCTCCCCAGTCTAAAATCCATCAGTTTGAGCTGCTGGATCGAGTGTGCATGTGTCTTTGCTGTTGCGGTCGACAGAGGTCCTCAAGTTTCACGGGGGCCCGCCGGTCCCCCTTGGGCGACAGCATGATGTCAGCAGCCATGTCCTGAGCGCTTGTGTCAGCGACTGTCTATCATCCCGAGCACATCAATGTGCCGTGGCAGCCATTCGTCACTTTGAGTTACCGCGCTTACTGTCGCCGCTCACAGCACAAACACTGACACTCAGGTTTCGCCTTTGACTGTCACCATGGTGATCGTGAAAAACACAATACGCGTTATGCAACGGCAAAGAGAGATCAGATACGCAGCTTAGGTCTATTTGTTGATCACCAAAGCCGCTGTACACCAGATTTTCTTAGCATATGTGTGCGAAACTATATGTGTGCGTTGTTTGTGATTGACAGTCCTACTGAGGCGAGGCCAGGTGGCGTCCTGTTGTAAATTTGCTTCTACCTTTCTCTACGCAGTCGTCCCTCCCAGCTACAACCTGTCATGCTTGACAGCACACACAAAGGAGGAGAAGAGAGAGAGAGGCAGGGGAATGAGGATTAAAAAGAAAGAGATAAAAAAAAAACTTTAAAAGATGAAATTAAAGAAAAGAAGATGAGCTGACAGCAGCTTGTGAGAAGGTATTGTCTGATGGGGAAATGTATCTGTGAAAGGGAGGCTTTGATCACTAGAGGACACGCGAAGGGGGGAGAGCTTGTAAAACGGTGCTCTTCAGATGGCTGAGAGACTGCAGGAAAATAACTAGACCTGCAATTACAGGAGGGGAAACAACACTAGCGCTAATGACACTACAAAATAGATACTGGGAGGGTCAGTGACAGGACGATCTCTTGTTTGGCTTTCTGATACTCTTTGTTCTGGCACTTTATTGTAGACGTCTTCATAAAAGTTGTGTACAGGAACTAGACCAGAGATTTAATCTGTTTACACTACCGTTCAGAAGTCTGACGTCGGTGCAAGTATTTCTTTAGATTTTGAAAGAAGCAAGGGTGACTTTTTGATCAAAAGCAACAGGAAAAGCATTTGTAATGTTACAAAAGATTTCAATGAAACCTTGTTTTTTTCTTGTTTTGTGTCATGCTTTGCAAAAAAATAATACTGAGCAGTAGTGACTTGCTGTTTTCAACATAACAATAAACAGCAACTTTAAGAAGAAATGTTTCAACAAATCATCATATTAGAATGATTTCTGAAGGTTCATGTGGCACTGACGACTGAAGTGATCATAGGAAAAATTTTTAACGTTTAACGTTTTAAAATAGAAGACTACTTCCACTTTATATTAGGTTGCCTTAAGGGTTTAGTTCCCCCCAAAATTAAACATGTCATTAATTACTCACCCTCATGTCGTTCCAAACCCATAAGACCCTTTGGTCATCTTCGGAACACAAATTAAGATATTTTTGATGGAATCGGAGAGCTATCTGACCCTCCATAGACAGCAATACAACTGATCCAGATACAGAAATGTAGCAAAAGCACAGGTACATAAAAGTCCATGTGACATCAATGGATTGACTTCACTTTTGCCATGCTACGAGAATACTTTTTTGTGCAAGTAAAACAAAAATAACATCATTTACTCTTCTCCTGTGACTTGCATCTTCCACCATTTTAGAGGATCTCAATGCGCCGCATACGCAAGCTTTAACGGATTTGACGCAATCAGCCTTGTTTACATCCGGGTGAAAGCATGCGCATGTGTAATCTGCAGCTGTTTATGTCTAGAGGAAGGTGTGCACTTAAGCAGTAATGTTCTGTAAAATGGCGGGAGAATAGTTGAGTATACAGTGCTATTTTTGTTTTCTTTGTGCAAAAAAAAAAAAGTATTCTCGTATCGACGCAAAACTAAAAATTGATCCACTGATGTCACATGGACTTTTTAACCACACTTCTGAACATCAATTCAGTTGTATTGCTGTCTATGGAGGGTCACATGGCTCTCCGATATCATCAAAAATATCTTAATTTGTATTCCAAAGATGAACGAAGGTCTTATGGGTTTGGAACAACATGAGGGTGAATAATAATGTTTAATTTTGTTGTGAACTAACTCTGTAATTACTATGCACCTACATTTAAATTAATAATTTGATTGTGTACATACATGTTTTTACATTGTTTTTATATTTTTAAAAATACTTGCATGTAATTACATCTGTAATTAATTAATTAATTTAAAAAGCATTTATAATTACACTGTTAACCCATCCCTAACACCTTAATCCACCCTTAAACCTACCCATACCCCCAAACCTGTCCCTAACTTTAACATTATCCCATATCAGGGAAAAGTGTTTTACAATATAATATGAACACAATATGAACATTATACTTCCATTAGATGTATACAGTACAAAGTAGTTAAGGCCACCTAATACAAAGTTGAACCAGTTATTTTAATACTTTTAATAATAAAAATAATATATAATAATATAAAATATTTGTACTAATATTTCTACAGTATTTATGTTAAAATAAATGCTGGCTTATTGTGCATTAAAGACTTCTTTTGAAAATATTATTGAAGTCTTTCTGGTCCCAAGCTTATGTACGTGTTTGGATGTGTAGGTGACTAGAAGCATACGATTTTAGGGACCGACAGGAACACAGTGGGTTAGTATGGAAGAACAGTTCCTGTTTCCCAAGGTGCTATTACCTGTTGAATTGTTTTGAATTGCAAGGCAGTCAATTCCACTTTCTGTCCTTGCCATTCACATTCCAATTTGACTTCCTGTGGTATGTGACCAACTCTATTCAAATTCCAAGTCATGAATGGAAAGGTATTTGGGCCCTAAAAATAATTTGAGATAATTTTTTGCACATCCCTGTCAATATAAGTGGCGAAAGACCACAACTACAATTAAAAAGTGAGAAGCAAGAGCTTCAACAGAGAGAGAGAGATATTTGTGTGGGTGTGTCTCTGGGAGCTGGGGGTGAAGGATGGTACAGAGAAACCGCTGATGGGTGAGGTCCGAGATAATCAGCCTTATTTAAGGATTTGAGGTGTGTGTGTGTGCTGAGGGTTGCTTCAGTGCCCTTCTATAGCTCTGTGGCACTTTGATAAGCAGAGCAGCTCGCTGCTGGTGGGGGAACTCACGAGGGGGCCTGTCTGATGAAGACCTGCCGCTGTCTGCGTGGGGTCTCTGACTGGAACATGGCCTTTGATGTCTCTCTCCTTTCTTTTTTCCCCCCTTTCTCTGTGTCTCTCATTCTTTCTTTTTCTTTAACCCCCTCTGGCTTAACACAAGAGCATTCAAGTGGCCAATGTTCCACTTGAGTGTACTTCTGTATTGACAAGTATCTGCTGAAGTGTGACCTGCCTCTCTGTTGTGTTAATTCAGGCTGAATTGCTTATGAGTTTGGCCTTTTTTAATGCCCTTTTCCTTTTTTGTGAACCCCTGTGGTTTTAATCTTTTCACGGATGGTTTAAACAATTTATGTTTGTATCTTAAATGTAGGTGTATGTTTGTGTTAGAGCTTGGGTGTCAGAAATGTACACTTGTGAGAATGTGGTACGGAGTGCAAGGGAGAGTAGAGGAAATGGAAAAAGAGTCAAGCTGAGCTTTGTGTGTGTGTGTGTGTGTCGGCTCTGATGGAGGTCAAACAGCACCTGTCAACAGCCTTGCTGCTTTAATGTGACATATTAATGTGACCTGCCAATGCCAATAAGTCACTACACATTGCACATGTGCGCATATTTATAAGCCTCCATAAATTCAAGTGGCTTGTGAAAAATTTAATCTCCTCTCATGCCCAGAATTGCTGAGTTGCTTCATAAAGCTTTGAGCAAACATTTTTTTTCTACCTGTTGTAAAATTGTTGTGGCATTTTTTTTTTTTACCTCACTTATGATTAATATGTATTTCTGTACAATCTGTTCAGATATATTCAGATTCAGTTATATCAATTAATTAAATGAAAAAAAACCTTCACTAATTTATCCTAGTCATCTCCTACTTATTAATTAACCTCTCTGATCACTGTATTAATTATCAGATTATCTCAGTTATGTGCACATGATTGTCATAAATGACAATTACTGGAATTTTAAGTCTATAAATGACCAAAAATGATAAT
The DNA here is from genome assembly GCA_032361145.1 of Enteromius fasciolatus. Lineage (NCBI taxonomy): Eukaryota > Metazoa > Chordata > Actinopteri > Cypriniformes > Cyprinidae > Enteromius > Enteromius fasciolatus. Next base: position 1,949,468 of record JAUMHR010000089.1, read on the forward strand.
GCTTGTATTTCACATTTTCTGATTTATTGCCATTTTAATCATGAGTTATGTCGTCAGCATAACTTTTGAGTGAAAAGTTTAATTTCAGTCTTAGTAAGGCTCAGTCTCAACGATGGCACACACACGCAATTTTTTAAAAGCTCAGTTGTCAAATTTCAAAACTGTTCTATGGTGTCTACTGAAAGTTTTTTTTTTGCATGCCTCACAGCCTTGTTTATATTTCTTTTAAAAAATGTAATACGTTGCTACCCTCTTAAAACTGGAGAACTATTTGAGAATGATCCAATGCTTCAGTGAAAAAAAATCTGACCTAAAAAAATGGTAGAATTTATTAAAAAAAAATAAAGAAATAAAGATTTGTAAAAAAATGTGCACATACAAATTGTGAAAATTCTGCTCTGTAGAATCTACTTACTATTGTACTTAACATTCATAAATAATCTAAGTAAACATTACATAATTACTTAATTACATTTAAAGTATGTCTAACTTCACATATAGATTTAAGTAAAATGGACCTTTCTAACTTTGATTTTACTTAATATATCGCCTAATTAACTAACTTTGCTTGCGAAAAGAATGTAGCGTCAAAGGAAGTATGGGCGGACACAGGCTTTGTAAATACAGCTGAAAAACAGGAATAAAATCTACCTTGTTAATTATTCATACCCCAGTGCATTATGGGAACACCAGTATTAGAAAAGCTAAGTAGGTTTTACTTAATTTTATAAGGTTAATATTCATGATTTAAATTCTACAAGCTTGAATTGAGTACCAATACAGAATTATTGTGAATTATTGCCTGAACTAACATTTTCATGTAGAAATGACATTTGTTTTTCTGTGCTATTTACTTTACCACAGAATCGTTTTTCTGAAAGAAAAAGGAAGGAGGACGTGACAAGTGGCCAGGTATGGTTTCCCATACTAGGAATTTGTGCTCTGCATTTAACCCATCCAAGTGACCCACACACAGCAGTGAGAAGTGAACAACCACGCACACACACACCGTGAACACACACCCGGAGCAGTGGGCAGCCATTACTGCGGCGCCCGGGGAGCAGTTGGGGGAATGGTGCCTTGCTCAAGGGTCTCACCTCAGTCGTGGTATTGAAGGTGGAGAGAGCGCTGGTTATTCACTAACCCCACCCACAATCCCTGCCGGACCTGGGGCTCGAACCCACGATTTCTCTCTCTCTATATAATCTTATGTTCCTTCTTGGTTTTCCATCAGAACTTTTGTTTAAAAATTCAAAAATGTTCTGCTGATGTGATCTTGGATATGGGCTCATATCTCACCTCTGCTGTTTGATAATTCAGAACATATTCAGTGCACTTTATTCCCATAAATATCCGATCACCAGAATAGGTAAAACTGGAAAAGGCAAGAACGTCAGATAGATTTGCAAGCTCAAGTTTGAAAAGAATACAGTTAGTCTGCTCTCTCCTAGTCTTTGTCTATGTAATTTTCTCTGCTCTCCTCAATCCTCTCCCCCTGAAGTGAACGAGCTGGATGCAGTTTGACAGATCGACAGGGTTCAACCTCTTTGACAGAGTTTGAGCCTGGAGAGCTCAATGACTTCAGACATGCCCTTGAGTAGAGAGAGGTTACACAAACTGGCCCCTAACCACCAACGCTAATCACAAACTTACAGTCCTCTGCCATAATCAATGTCACACATGTGCTTTACTGCTGTTATCTGCCCTACATCAAAACAGAAACATAAATAAAAGAAATGCCTGAACCCCATGAGGGAGAGGTTCAAATGAACTCTGACAGCTCGACACACAATATGGCATCCGTAATGTGATTACGGCCGTATGGCACTTGCTGCCTACACTCACAGTTCTCTGAGGGAAAGTCTGGACTGGCAATTCCAAACATATTACCACAAAAAAGAGGTAAGAGGGCTTTTTAGCCACTAGAGTTTACGTTTGGATGTTTCATGCTTTAGGAAGCCTGCGGATGACGCTAATGTTGAATCAAAACATATGTGATCACTAACACATGTGGAAAGACCCGGAGAGGATGAGAGAGTTGATGACGCTAAGGCATATTATGAATCTTGTGAAGTTAAAATGGATTGGTTCGTGGCTTAAGACTTTTTCAGATTTCCTGGCTTGCCCTGAAAATTTGGAGAGTTGTCAAAAAACGAAGGGCAAAATGGAAAAAAAGGGCAGTGAACTACGCCTGTCACACCTGAAATGGAAGGAAAGAGAAAGAGCGGAGAGAGTACGACAGGAAAAATGGCTCTTGCTGTTAAGTCCAGCAGGACATCCAATAAAAATTCTTTAAAAGTCCACAGCTGACATTGAAAAATAGCAAAAGTATAAAGTGGGGCAGGGTAAATAAAGAGAGGGGTTATTATATTTGGCAGGACAGGAGTGCATTTTGAAACAAGCTGACAGTAAGAAAGGGAGAGAAAGAAACAAAGAAAAGGACTGTGACCTTGTCATGAAACAGATTAGATGGTAATACCTCTGTACTTTAATATCAACATGGAACTGATTGATGGGATATATACTGTATATTAGGGCTGTCAAACAATTAATCGCATCCAAAATTAAAGGTTATGTTTACAAAGTGTATGTGTGTGTACTGTGTACATGCATTATGTGTATATAAATACACACCCATGCATGTACACATATACGTAATGTTACATTTATATATTCAATACGTTTATATATGATATAAAATAATTATGTGAATATACATGTAAATATTTTCAAAATCTAAACTGTATGTGTGTATTTATGTCTATATGCTAACACATACTATGTAAACAATACTCATCTTTTAATTTTAATTAAAAAGATGTATCTAACACTTAAATATAATCTTAAAATCCATTTTTCAGACTATACTCTAGAATGTTGTGATGCCTAGATTAATTTGCAAAATTTAAAATGATTATTTTTGTTTTTATCGTTGTCAAAATAGAATTTAAATATAGCCGTTTACCAGTTATCGGCCATAACTTAATAGTGATGCGTTCCTATAGCCTATTTACATATTAAACCACAGCCAAACTACACCGCTTCTGAGCTATAGTCATTAGTTTCTCATCGACCCTGTCTAGCAGTGGTCATCCTCTCATACCAAATTTTTTTTGTGTGTGCTTTTGAGTCACATGCTGAATGAATAGTGATAGCACTGGTTTTAAGAAGAGAGGAATGAGTAATGTTTGCATGGCAGCCTTTGAACTGGGAGTGTGTTTTACAGCCCAAAAGGAAGGTATTATTCTGCCAAACAGAGCAAATCCTTTAGTCTTCAGAAATTATAGTTATTCTTCAGCACTGTTTTAAAATGTGTCAACAGCTCTGGAGATGGGCTGCATTTGCCAGCGGTCTAGCTTTGCTAAGTTCTCCTCCCCCATTTCTTACCCAATAACATGTTAAATTCTCCACTAGCATGACCTGCTTCTCTCTCTCCCCCTCTCTGAACAGCCAAAGCTCACAAACCCAAAGTCCCTAATAAAAGAAAATGAATGCTATCCATCATTTTCTCTTTTCACATCCAACCCTGTTAAACACATGCTCGCACAAATTCTGGATCAGATGTTTGTTGTGGCAGAGGTGAGTGACAGGCTGAAATCGTGGCGTTATGACTTAAGAAATGTTGTGAATTCTTAAGGTGCGCTCACACTGACAGCAATCTGTAGCGGCAAAGCGATGAAAAGTCAGGGAGTATTTGAGGTGATGCGATGTGGCAGTGTCACAAAGCTGAGGGAAGTTGAACTTCATGCCTGTGAGATAGGCTCTTGGAATAATACTCGGTACTGAGGCTTAGCATCTGCAAAATGGATAGGTTTGTGTTAATGTGAGCTATTCCTTGGTTCTGGTTTGTGTGAAAGTATGTGTGGAAACCCAGAAATTATCAGCGTTACAACTGAGTTTGATTGTCCATTAGTAATTAATCTTGTCCATGATGCACTGGAAACAGCTCTGTAAAAGAATAGTAATTTTTGTGGCATTGCTTCTGAGTTTTATTGTTATTTTTTGGTCAGTTGCCCCTACAGGCAACACTATAGAGCAGAAGAAACTCCCTCTGTGAACAACAAAGCAGCGATCTGGCAACCAATAGAGTTGTTGAATAGTGCGTTATTCAGCACAGTAATGGGCTTTTCACACGTGAAGCTGTTAACCCAGTATCATTCCTAATGACGCTTAATGCAATACTAGAATATTTTTGTGCTGTATATCACATTTATATCACATTTACGTTTATTAGAAGGCGCCTTCATCCAAAGCAACTTACAAATGAGGAGCATCAGAAGCAATTCGTCCTAATTTGTCATTCACACTACTCATACTTTACCCCGGGTAAACAGATTTCTTCATATTACACCGTACTTTTGAAAACCCTGGTTTATTGTTATTTGCATATTTATGAGGTTAATAATATCATTGATTGTTTTTCTATCTGCATAAATGTTGCCATAGTATGTGAACACTTTCATGTATTAAGCATATGACTATTTGATGAGGAAATATTTCTGATTGGTTTTCTGTAGTTGAACAGCTTGCTGTGACATTTTAGACCGTGTACACAGCTGTTCAAATGTTTGGGGTCAGCGTGATTTTTAATATGAAATAATATACTGTAATATTGTGACAGTTTTCTGTTTTATTAGCCTATATTTTAAAATGTAATTTATTCCTTTGGTGGCAAAACTGCATTTTCAGCATAAATGTCTTTACTGTCACATTTGATTAATTAAATCTGTTCTCGCTGAATAAAAGTGTCCATTTCTTTCAAATCGTACTAACTTTTGAACGGTAGTGCTTTTTTTGGCACAGTCATTCTCCGGAGCAGGGTTACATAACCCCAGATTAACTGCCTTATAAAAATTACAAACATAAAAACATTTCTTTACCCCGTTTTAAAGTAGCTTTAACCTTAGGTTAAGTGCAGTGTGAAAGACTAAGACAGACACAGGCACATTAACAGCTTCTGATGGGTCCATTCTCAAATAATGGAAAGCAGTGAATGAAAATACACAATTAGAACCTGTTGATATCAGCCTGCTGGTAGCGTGCTAAGACATAAGGTGGTTGGCCTTGCTCCTGCTAGCCGCCAGCCCAGGGACGGAATGGGCAGTTCCTTCTTTAGCCATCTTAGTCATGAAGTGCATAGAGCTCTTCGAATGCCATTCATTTTTGTCTGTCGTGCTCAGTGTCATATTTCCCTGTGCGTATGAACAACACAGCATGTCATCCATGACATTACTTCTTTGTGGGTCGCGGCCTACTACATGTTTTATTCATACAGTGGAATAATGACTTTGTGTGTTAACCCGAGGTTGAGTTGTACTTGAATGTCTGAGATCTTTTAAAGAACAATAGAGGTGTGTTCTGGGGACAGGAAGGTTTCATAGCAGCAAACTAAAGGTGAAGTGAAGCATACTGTTCATGGCGTACGTGTGTATGCGAGTGTGTGTGGGCTTACCGCCTTGGCTGCAGGCCACCTCGTCAAAGTCACTTACTCAAACTCTTAGTGACGCGTGTAGCTCCAAGCACCTTGGCTTAAGTTACAGTTCCAGTAATAGAGAAGAAAGGCCTCATACTTGCTGTTTGGCATCGATCATAATATCTTAGTTGCACTTCATCTCTCTCCTCGTTCTCATTTCGAGAAGCCTGCTGCAAACACATCCACCCCGTGCTTGACTGTTAAACTAAACAGACAGTTTGCTGACAGGCCTTCTACCGGTGAACTACAAGCCAACGAGGAAGAGTTATGAAAATATGCTGTCTGTCGGCTCTTATGCACTTTAAACCCCCTCTTTATGCGAAGGGAAGGATGCGTGTGCTGTTGTGTTTGCGCAGTTCAAAGCAAAAGCGAGAGTACATCACCGGAGCGTGTTTTGATCTTGAGCGATTCGCCCTTTGAATGACTTATTCATCGAAACTTACCACAGATCATCCCAGGTAGCATCTTTGATCAGGCTGATGCACTAATATAAATGCGTCTTTCACTTTCATTTTTAACTCACTATCTCCTTTTAATAGACTTCCTTCAGTTTTACAGCGCTGGTGAAATGAGAGCTGGTGACAGGGATGTCAACAGCAGTTTGTTTCGCGCTACGCTGGAGAGCAGTACCCTGCTCTGTTTCACCCCGGACCTCTTCCGCACCACACGTACGCGGACGCCAGACGGCATTACTGTCAGTCCTCTAAGCATTGTAGTGACGTGAGGAATCACCCCCGAGACACCTCCACATTCTCCGAACCTACCTTCACCTCACTGTCAGAATGAATAGGATATTAACGTGCCGTGACCATGCCAAAGCGCCACGAGAGATGGGCCGTGGGGGGTCGAGGTGAAGGGGTTTGCGAAGGCGCTCTGCCACACAAGTCGCCAGCACGCTCTTGTATTGATAAGCTTTCATTCCAGCGTATTCTCCCAAGCGCTGCTGGGATCAGCTCCACTGTTTCTGTACGTTTTGATTTACACAGCAAATATAACTCATTGGGTTAATGGATGGAATATTTTTCTCCTGCAGCAATCGGTCTTGACTTTAAATCCTCATCGGAGGTTAATCTATAGCTCTATCCCTCCCGTCTCTTCTAAGTCACTTATGGTAAATTATGGCGGTGCGTATGAAAAATCCCCAGCTAACCGTGATAAATCTTCAAGAACATCCCCCTTCGCTTGAAAAAAAAAAATGACCGCCTCATCTACGAATCCCTCCTGGAAGAAGAAAGACAACCTTCTGTAATAAATGTAAACGATGAAAGGAGGGGGAAAAAGTTTGCATGTGGCAGAGCCATTGATTTTTGTGATGAATTAGTTAGTGCGCTTTCAACTGTCAAGCTGTTAATTTATGAGTGTGCAAACTTCCAAGTGTTTGGCTTGGCCGTTTAGCTCTGCCTCCCCTCAGCTCTCTGAGGTGACTGTAAAATGAAATATGGAGGCAGCGTGTTACTGTTTTATTTATTTCACTGCCTGGAGCTCTCACACAGCTATTTGTTCAAATACTCCAGAGTGCCGTGGAGAGCTTGATTCCTGCTCACATTAATAAAGATAATATTTTGCAGACCGAGTATAATGGTCGAAATGTCACCTCTAACAACGCTCTCTCTCTCACTGACCGTAACTTAACAGCCGTCTTTTTTATTTGCTAGGGTTTTCTACCTGGTTTTTAAGACTTTTTTTCTCAGTGTTTGCACATATAAGGTTGTCCAAATGTCACCTGAAGTAATTTGGAAGTTTTAGTTGTCAAGGTGCTTTATGGCTTAAGGTATAATTTTTCTTCTGTCAATGCTCTCTTAAAGGGATAGATCACCCAAAACTGAAAATTTCGGCATCCTTTACTTACCCTTGTGTCATTTTAAACCTATATTACCATCTTTCTTCCGTGGAACACAACAGAATTATGGGTATTTCACAGAATTTTCAGCCATTTTTGGAAAAACGACATTGGACTTCATTGTGTGGACCAGTGCTGTTATCATTAACAAAATTTTTTTTTACCATTTTTGAAATAAAATAATATGTAAATATTAGTTGAAACCTAAAAAAAAAGAAAAAAACTGAAATATTTTAAAAGTTAAAAGTGTAACTTTAAGAAATACTAAAATGACTAAAACTGATATGAAAACAAAAAGCAAATATGAAAACTAAATAAATGATAATGCAGCTAAATACTATAATAGTATATAAACAATGATTGAAGTTGCAAAAATAAATGCCATTCAATATTTTAATAAATACTATAATAGTATTTAATATTTTAATATAAATAATGACATTAAAATGCTATAAATAATATAAAGTTATGGCTTTAGGTGTCTAAATGTATTATTTTATATATTTATATAGTATTACGGCGTATATATTATTAATGGTAAGGTATATGTATATTATTAATAAGTGTCTGTATAGTCAAAATCTTAAATGGATCAAAAAACAAGTATAGTTTTGGTTTCAGGACAACTTTGTTGAATGGTTTTAATCCACTTCAAATGTTGACTACTGTATGTATATATATATATACACAATTTTATTTATATATTTATTTTTTCAAAATATGTTGCATCTTGTGTTTCACAGAAGTAAGAAATTTGTGCTTGGAACATCATTTCTTGAGAGTAATTACACTTTTTTTTTTTTTTTTTTTCACCTCACTTGGTTTAGGTAAGTTCTCTTTAACTACTGCTTTATCTTTAGCAGACACAGTCCTTGTTCTCCCAAGAGTTCCTGTCCTACTAGAATAATAAAAGAGGGGTCATGCTCAGTGCCAACCTTTGGAGTAACAGAAGAAGAGAGAAGAAAAGCAAGGGAGAGGAGGGTCAAAGGCAGGGGTTGATAAAATATGCTCGCAGACCTTGCCCCAGCAGAATATGTCCGAAATGAGCACAGAAGTCAGAACATGCTGCGACACTAACAGTTTTAGGCTTGGGATGAGCTCATCACGAGAGCAGAAGACCGACGGGGAGGAGGAAGAAGAAAGCAGAGGCGGAGGAGTGCATGGGGAGATCTAAGGGAAGCAGAAGTTGTATTTCAGCCACAACTGTCCCATGACCCCGGTGACCCTCACAGACCACAAGCTTCTGTGTATCAGTCTGACGGACGAATGGAGCGCTTGTCAGCAGGGGAGGGAGGCTCTCTCTCTGAGCTCAAGAGAGTCTGTGGCTGTGTGTGCATCTGCATCTGTGTGTGTATTTGGGCCTGTGTGTGTTCCTGAATTCCTGCAGAGTTCACGGTGAGGCCAGCCCCGTGGTGGAGTGTGCTGTGGGCTCATTAATTAAAGGCTGTGACAGTGGGACGGCAGGCTGTAATTGATGCCTCCTATGCAGCAGGGGGGCCGCTCAGACACACACTGAAAGGGTCACTGTTTAGACAGGCAAAACACGCAGTCAGCCGTATGAAAATACATACACACAGATTCTCATACATACTAAACTAATACAGATACTAGTCCAGGATACACACCCACATGCAGTATGCTAGCTAAACTCTGTATACTTTGAATCAGCACACACTTTGGGTTTGGCCGTTTGAAAGTGTGTGTGGCTCCCGTGACTCCAATTCCTTGTCAGTGAGGAATGAAAGATGACCTGTCAATAGTGAGGACAGACTGCCTCTTGTCAGGGTCCTCAGAGTTCCTGCTGGGCGTCCTTTGATCTGCCTGATGAATAATGAATAACAACTGACAGGCCGGGTCAGACACACAACCCTCTGAGAGCGCTTTGAGTGTGTGTGAACTTCTCAGTGGGAGGGGGTTCACTTTCTCCCTTCTTAGTATGATTGGCCCCTCTCATGCTTTTCCAGTGTGTGTGTGTGTGTGTGTGTGATCCTGTTGCATTACCAAGCAGTGTTGGAGGTGTGTGAGGAGACAGGTATGATTGAGTAGGCATGATAGAAGGGTCATTCAGAGGTCGTCTCCACGGTTCGGTTGTCACTCTGAACACACACACCCACACTCAGATTATGTTCATAATATCAGCGGCACTTTCAAACGTTAGCTTGGATTTTGTTGTTGTGTTGAATATACTCTACAAGGTTGGTATTTTCACACAAACGCTTGAAAAAGTTTGCTTTCCTTGTTTCTGTATAACATTCTCTAATACAGGGTTTCTCAAACTTGAATTCACAAACTTCTTAAAGAAAAATCTTAAAGAAAGTCTAGAAGTAAATCGTACAGAAATAAAACCAGAGAACCATGAACATGCAAATATGTTAATAAATTAAAGAAATATAAATCTCATGGGGGTACTTTAAGTAAATCTTCTATGTCATTGGTTTGGCTGACAAATATGTTTGGGAATGCTTTCTGTAATGTATTTATTGAAATGCACATTATCTATGTTGTCAATGGCTGTTAATGTATGTCTGTGGATCCATTGATCCATCTGTCCTTGGTTTAATCATCAATCTATCTATTATTGTTGTGTGCCATTCAGTATAGGATTAGACATGCCTTTTAAAGAGGATGCAAATTGAATTGTAACGGGGTAAAAAAATTAATGAAATTCCAAGAAATTTGTAACTAGATATATACTAGACCTTTACCTTATTTTTAACTAAATAAATTAGATTATTAGCTTGACAGATCTTTTAAGAAATATATTTTATAAAGCCTGCAAGGTTCAAGGTTTTATAAGCTAAAATAATCGATTAAATTCTATATACATTTGAATTTAATTAATCTATTTCATCATATTTGAGTAATTGACTTTTGAGAAAAGATTTCCTGGGTTAAACTTCCTTGAATTGCAGACAATTCTGAAGTAAATTCTTCTTCCTGGAATTCCAGTTCATATTCCTGTGGGGTGTAACTAGTTCAGTTCAAATTCACACTCATGAACTGAATCACTCTCATGTTGTTACAACATGAATAAAATACCAGTAAATAAATACCAATAAAAAAATAGCGTTAGCTCAGGGTTTTTCCCAACTTCTCGCCCAATTAAAATGTTTCTGAACCATTTCCTATATAAGGTGAAGTTAGTGTTTTCTTAACATGTTCTTGAATAAAGATTGTTTTTTTTATTTTTTTTATTATTTTTTATAAATTCGTTGGGCAACTAATAAATTTTTTTCTTGCCCTACCAACATTTTCACTGCTCCCATTTTATAAAAAAATATATCTTTGTTTTTAAACAATGTATTTCTATTCTTGCTGGAAATATTTATGTTTTTCAGGGATAACATTTCATCAGTTCAATTCAAATTTGTCCTCATGAACTGAAAGGGAACCAATTATTCTATTCTGGATTTTGCCACAACCCTGCTGTCTTTATCTAATATTGTTCTAATGAAGCGCGCACACACATACACACACACTTAGTGAGCCAGAAAGTGTCTTTTAAGAATAATTAAAAGTGAAAGGTGAGAATGACGGGCAGGTGTGGAGGTCCGGGGCAGGCTCTGGTCATGACCACTGCTGCAGGACTTTAGAGGTCAACAACGGGGCTACAGAAAAAGCGAGAGACTGGGGTGAGAGTCCTGGTTCCTGTTTGTTAGTTTAGACCCTGCTGTCACACACACACACACACACACACACACACACATAAATGCTTGTATGCCCCTGGGCCAAACTCCCCAGTTCATGTAGGAGTCAAGAGGCTGAGGAACAGGAGAATGTGGTTTCAGCTGCTTAAAGCCATCAGTGAAGTTTCAGTCTATTAGGCTCGGAAATCACATTTGCAACAGGTCTGGTTGTAGTTAGCCAGGGCCCCGCTTTAGAGTCATGCGCATGTGTGCGTGCACGCCGCTTGTTAATTTGTCTTCTAAGATCTAGTGTACTCATCAAGACTGCGCTGAGATCACTTTATCTCTGGGATTTGCAGCGCGGCGCGTTTGGTCCTCACCCCAAGCCCTGTTAAAGTCTGAGATCACACACTCTGTCAAACACTCACGCTGTCAGACACACCCTGCATGACACTTTGACAGATTGAGACATGAAGAGACTTTTTTTTTTGAAATACTACCTGTTGATGATGGGGTGAGGTCAATGAATGAATGACTGGGATCAGCCTTTAATCTGGTAGTTACTCATTTCCTTTATCTGATGACATTATCATTGAATGGGGTGTGGAAGATCATTTTGGTAAATTCTTTTCATAACACTTGATGAAACTCCCCGCTTAATAGTGCTTTTAGAACACATTTTTATGGCATGTTAACTAGACTTACTGTCAATGTCAAACTTTACGGAAACCGCTTTGTGAAAACATCATAAATATGCTGCAAGGCAGAAAGTTGGCATGAGATATGACTTTCAGACAGATGAATTCAGATTTCCTTGGAAGGTTTGAAAAATGGCATCAGGTTCAGGATTTTCCCCCTCCTCTCACCCAGTTATACATTTTAAAAAGCATCTTCTGGCACGTTCTGAGGTTAAGGTGTTTTTAATACATATTACTCTGCGGTCGCTCAGCAACAATAAGGATTTTTTTCTGCTAGGAGTTTGGGTCCTTAAACTTTTTTTACTTGCACTGCCACCACTTTCACTGGTCCTACTATAAAATAATAATAATAATAATAATAATAATGTTATTTTCCTTAGCATTTTTTATTTTTTTATTTTATTTGTATATATTATATATTTATTTTTTGTTGTTGTCTTCCCTTATTTTTTTTCTTTTCCCCTTTTATGTAGAACATAAAAAATACTTTTTTCTATTTATTTAAGTGTTGTTAATTATCTCATAATTTTCTTTAATTATTTTAATTAAAAAAAAAAAAATTCCAAAAAAAGGAATTTATAAATTCATAAACACACTTCTAGGAAATTATTGGATATTACATTACTAGGTTGTAATTTTCATCCCATCTATACTGATGCTTTTAAAAGTATCACTTTTTGTGTATATTTTTATCTGTTAGCTAGATAGATTGCAAAAGCTTTGCAAATGTTTATGAAATTAAATATTTTGTTTTAAAATGTATATATAAGTTCAACGCATGTAAGATTTTGGCCTTTGTCTGCGATTTACATGGAAAAATATGAAAAACAGATTTTTGAGAGTTTGTGCATAATTTCAGTGATCTTTCTGAGTCACAATCAGCCCTATATATGAGTGACTGCAGGAAAGGAAGGTGCTGTTGACATTTAAGCAGACAGGCCAAGCAGCACACACACACACACACTACTGAACTCTTCACTCCTCAGTGTAAATACAAGCGCCCTCATATCCCCCTCTATAGAGTTTACGGGAAAGACAGCGCCAGTAGAGAAGTGTCCAAACAACATGAGTTATCACCCCGCGGACACTCAGAGCGCGAGGAGAGGAGACGCTAAGCAAACACGGCCAAAAATAAAAGACAAACAGGAATAAATCTAACACTGTGAACCTTCAAGGAAGGAGAAAGGAGAAGGAACGAGTGATTTATTGGCGTATTGGTATAGAATTTACAGAGAGAGCAAAGCGAGATCGTTTTGCACGTTTCCCCTGTTTAACCCCGACTGCTGACAGCGATCCTCCATGTCCTGTACACCTACAAACAAAAGAGATCAGGACCCGCTCTCACGTCACCGGAGCCATGCCAGACACAGATAACACCGACGTCAACCCGAGTGTGTGTGCATGTGTGTGTGTGCGCACTTTAAGTGCAGTAATGGAAGCCGAGGAGGAACGGTGTTATGTGCTGCAGCTTGGCAGGCCCGAGGTTGTACGGTGTCAAAGTGATGTAATAATAGTTACCAAGCGATGAAAGAAGTCTGCGTCTCATTTTCTACATGGAGCTAAAGGAAGAGAGAGACACGGAGGGTTCGCTTTGGGTCTGTGTGAGCAATATGTGAGTGTTGAGAGAGCAAGGGAAAAGAGGAACGAGAGAGAGAGAAGAAGAAGAAAGAAAAAAAGAGTAAGTGAGCCAAAAGCTCAAGATTTGACGTGGGCGTTTTTCTGACAGCTATAATTCTCCAGCCTACAGAATTTCATCAACACGAGTTGTGTTAAAGCTCAGCCCGAGGGCCTCAGCCCTTTCAAGTCCCCCGCACTGACAGGTAGATTTATTAGTCCTGAAATTTGTACGGATCACACGTCACTCATGGCAAACTGTCAGAGTGTCAGAGCAACGCGTCCCTCCGGGGCCCGGCGCCATCACGCTCTGCTCTAGCAGCGACACACACAATCACACACAGAGGCCGAAGCACGGCCCTCAAAGACTCTGTTCAACTTAGCACTTCATGTTCACGTCTAAATACACCGTTTATTTAATGGCTACGTACTGTGTGATTTGTAGTTTGGGATCAGCCACAGTCGTTTCTGATTGCTTCCAGTCTGTTTGCGCTCACTGTAAATGTTTTGATCCTAATGGTAAATTAGACGTAATTATAAATACTCCGGTGAAATTTGTGGTCTGCAAGCGACGGAGCAGGATTATTAGGTACGGGGTGATGAGCGAAGGAGGAAGAGAGGTGATGGAAACGAGAGGAAAGTGCCTGTGAACTGCAGGACGTGCAGCATAGCCAGGAAATTTACTCTGGACCTCAATATGACAGGTCACACATTAGAGCCGAAAGAGCCTGATTTAACTTAAAACGAGTAAGGGGGAGAGAATGAGCGAAAGATTGGCATGTTCTTTTGGCTGCTGCGTAGAAACTTCCTTCACCCGAACATCTGGTTCCTATATTTCAGAGTTAATTAGTCATATTGGGGTTGTCTGAAGATAAATTTATCATCGAGAAAAAACACAAACAATTTGAAAAATGAAAGGAAGTGCGGTGACACACGGCTGACGTTAAAATAAATCATTTCAGTGTGATTAAAAACTTACAGGGTTGATGATAGAGTGAGTGAGAGAGAGCGAGACATGATGGGATTTATGGTCCCTTCATCTCAAGTAAAGCCCCATCTGTATTTCTTAATTATTGGTTCTGCTTTCTCTCTTCTTTTTGGCTCTTTTTCTGTCCTCGCTTTTCCTGACTTTTCCTACATATCCGTTTGCGTCGATTTATAGTTTCGTCTTTTGCGTGTTGACTTGACTTGTTCATGTACAAATGGCTTTCAGATTTAACGGCTGATTGGGAATGACAGTTGGGCAGTATGGTGCCGTTACTGTAAGAATAAGACGTTGGTGAATTTTGGTCACTTATGTTTTAGCTGTTTTTGTCGTTCAAAGGCTGATGACAAACCAAAAGCAATGTTAATTTGTGTCTCAAGGGGCCTGTGAGATGGACAGAGTGAGGAAAGACAGAAGAAGGGAGGAGAGAATATGTCTGTCAGACTGTCTGTTAAGGGAAGAGGCATAATTACACTCTCAGCAGTGAAGCAAACACACACACTCACACACTCTCTGACAGTTTCATTAAAATCTGTCTTCAGCCCTCTTCTCTAGGAAACCGAGGGCTGAGATCCAGAGGAAGAGAGAGAGAGAGAGCACAGAATGAAAGAAGCAAAAGTAGAAAAAAAGAGAGAAAGTTTTAATCACTCTTTCTGTTCACACATGAAACCACTTTACATGCTTTTTCATTATCGAGACAGATCAACACATCCCAGTCATTTCAATACAAAAAAATATTTTGTCATCCAGAAAAGGGTAAAAATGAGCTATCATTTCTTTTTTCAATCTAAACGACTTAATAAACCAGTTTTTTTTAATTTTGTGACTTTTTGTGACCTCATTTAGGGTCATGAAAATGCATGCAAAGTTGCTGATGTGTTGTGAAATATGCATACAGAAAGTTTTATATGTTTGTGACGTTCGTAGGCAACTGAAATACACAGAAAATAACAACAAATCTTTTTGTTGTATGTCAGAGCTCTAGTCCTGAAGTGCGTTCTACTGTCAGTGTCTTGATGAGTTTAACTACTTTTTAATTTCAAATGTGTGAAGCTCAAACAGTTTAGCCTTTCAACTGTAAGTGACTTTATCTCAAAATATTTAACTCGAAAGATTAACTTTGTTTGAGATAAAAAGATTTTGTGGATGCAGAACCAAACTTTTCCACTAGGTGATATACAGGGACTCTTGAAATGCGTTTATTGTTTGAGTGTTATGAACCATATTTTAAGTAGACATCCTATTCAGAAATATTTTGGGAAGTAACTTGAATATTTGATTTGAATTCAAAATCTCTTGAATCTCTAAAACACATAAAAACATATGTACATATAGAATAAAAGTGTGTTTGGCACCATATCATAAATGGAGAGTCTATCGCTATATATTTATTGCTCTGTAATTTTTTTGAAAAACAGTGACCAAATATGAAAACTAGAGTCCGAAACCTTTCAAATGACATATAGTTTGTCAAGATTAGGTTTAGATTAGGATATTATCATTAAACAATGTGCAATCACAAACAAAAATAGTGGTTACAAACATTTTTATAAATCATAAATTCATATATTAATTCTTTGAAATGCATTAAAAGTACTGATATTAAAAGTTTTTTGATTGAACTTGATTGTATTTTTTTGTAAAATTACATTGAATCCAATTAGGGTCAGTTTGACCCTGTCTGTACAGGAAGTGACCTTATTTCGAACAGTACATGAGAGTTAAAGCGAAAAATTCTGTCTATACAGTGGAAGTCCATAGGAACCAAAACTGTTTGTTCAGCAGCTTTCTTCTTTTGTGAACAAACAAAGGTTTAAAATGACACAAGGGTGAGTAAATGATGACAAGATTTTCATTTTTGGGTAAACCATCCCTTTAATGCAACATAAAGATCAGTAGTTCGGTAAATACTTTGGAAGTCAGTTTTTTATACACCTCAGTATTTGAGAAAAAGGAGGATTCGACACTTTTAATAAAACATCGCCCGGTAGGCCTTGACTGATATTTTATTTTATTTCTATAATATATAAATATATATATATAACTTGTTCAAATGCAATAAGGAAAAAAGATTAAATTTGATTATACTCCAACTTGCATATGTCTCTTCTTTGAAGTAAGCTGTATCTTATTTTAAAATTGTTGTGATTCTTTCTAACCATTTGATTAGTTCTAAAACAGAAAGGATTTGCGGTGAGCCTTGATATTCAGTACAGTGTATAATAGTTGACATCCAGTGAGTAGCTTGTACATGCGAGTAAAACAAACTCTGATCTGCCCCAGTGACTTTTATTATGCCATTAGTGCCAAAATCTGGTTATAGTGGCAAAGGCCATCGTATCAAAGGAATTCACGTCTTTTTCTTTCATCATGTTTCCCATAAACTTGCACTGATAGTCTTGATAAGCAAGTGTTTTGAGTTTCTGTGGTTGTGTTGTCAAGCTGCCACGATGAAATGCCCCATGGGTAAAGAGTGTGTGTTTGATATGATCGTGTTTGACATCACGGTGTGACACTACGCACATTAGTTTGACAAAGCCAGACACTTTAGCTATTCTGTGACACTTGAGTGTGTATGTTTACTGTCTATTTCTCCAGGAGACTGTTTGAGGGTTCAGAATGAATGTAAGTGTTTTTATGAAGCAGACCATTAATAATAGGATAATACGAACAGATAAGAGAAAACTGTCTCGTAAACAGAACTGTTGTCTCGACTGGCGTCAGAGCAATTATATTAGATTGATGCTGCAGGGATTGTAGCTAATTTATAGTGTTACAGTGAGAGTGGGTGTGTGTGACAGAGAACGCACTATTCTTCACAGAGAAACCAGCTTTTTGAGGTCAAGCCTTCAGATATTTCATACACATTTGAACACATGTGCAAACACACATACTTCTCCACACAGCGGTTTGGTTAGGTTTTGCTTTTCTGGAGAAATTTTTGAAATATCGTCCCTACAGCCATAGCAAAACCTGCCCACACACACAGCTTTTGAATTGTGTATATATCAGAAGCATATTAATGCATATTCAGCTTGTGTGAAACACTGGTACTTGGAAGTTAGCTAATCAAAACAGAGGTCACTTATATACAGCTGTCTTAAAGGTACAGTAGCAAAAACAGAGAGGACTGAAAATAGTGATGTACCACACTTTTTAAAAATTTTAATCTGTTAGCATGCAGCACTACAATACAAGAGTAAACCAGAAGATTCGCAGTCACAGAAAAAAACTGAATGTATGTGTAGATTTAGGTTGAAATGAAAATGCTAAACCCATGTGGAGTATCTTAGCAGCTAATGCTAATGTCGACCGGTGAGGATTTGACTGAAATCTCAGCCTCTTGAAAAACAGCTAATGCCTACTAACAGTTACAGATGATTCTGTGTGGTTTGTCTGATTGATTTTCTTTTAAGTCGTCAGAATGGAATAACTCTTATTGTTAGACAACCTTTAGAGTAGACAAACTTAAGACTCCATTCTTCTCTCTGAGGGACTCTAGCTTGAAATATTAGACCTTCGCTCCTGTTTTTTTTCTCCGTTCTTTTTGTCTTCTGCTCTCTCGCTGAAGGATAATTTACTGCATCTTCAGCTGTTGGAATGTATTTGTAGTTGTGCATAATGGAGGTCATCTATCCTGCCTGTCAGCAGCGGGAAACACTTTTCTGACCGCAGCAGGGAGAGCTATGTGACGTTCAGATCGTTTAGATCAGGGGAACTGTTTCTTTGGCCAAAAAAAGTTTGCGTGCGTGTGTGTTTTGGAGACGGGTGGGACTTTGTGGGTGTCAGAGTTTGAAAGACTGATTCTGAGGCAGGCTGTTTTCTGAATGAGTGCACTTCACACTCTACATGACCTTTACACTACAAAGATTCAGTGTTACTTCTTAGGAATTAATGCTTAGTTTATACTTGTAAGAGTGAATGCCATCCTTTTAAACGCCACATTCTGTTCAACATATAATTTTTTTTTTTTATGTGTTTGAAAGAAGTCTCTGTATGCTAAGGGTGTATTTATTTGGTAAAAATACAGAAGAAATGTAAATAAATTGCCATTAATCCAGTCTTCAGAAATCAATCTAATATTATTAAAATGAAATTAGAATATTGACATTAGAAAAACATTTCTTATTATCATCAATGGTAAAAACAGTTGAAATATTTACTTTTGCTCAATTTAATGCATCTTTACTGAGTAAAAGTAATACATTTTTTATTTAAAAAATGAATATCTCTAAACCTTGAGTGACGATGCACCTTAAAACCTCTAAACTGTATTTCCAGTTCTAGTTTCACGCAATACAGATACGGTTTTGATAAAATACATAGCCACTGTATTTTGCGCATGGCAGAACATCTCCACACATTTCAAATTGAACATGGCCGCTAACGCTGTCTGTTACTCATTAGAAATGTCAGCTCGACCTTTGTCAGTATTGCTTACAAATTAATTGGATTCATTTGCATAAATTTCAATAATTAAATCTTTCTGTTGCTTGTAGTATCACTCTGTATTCCCTATACAGCATGCAGGGAGAATTAAGTACATGAAACAGATCATGTGTTTTGTGTTGCATGCAGTGAATAGCGCAAGTCTCTATATTTTGAACAAGAACAGTTGGATGAGATAATATTATAAAAACCACTGCACCACTGTGTTCTCAGACCATAGTTCCATATGTTTAACTGCTTGAAACACTTGAGACAAAGTGATTGGCGTATTGATATATATATATATATGATTGAGATATGATTGTGTTTGTCACTGCATATTTCACATTCTTCTATGCACATTATATCATAGATGAATGACTTCACTATTATTATAAATTGTGGGTCGATTGTGAGAATTTCCACAAGCTTTAAGCTTTCCACTGATGTATGGTTTGTTAAGATAGGACAATATTTTGAAGAGATACAACTATTTGAAAATCTAAAAAAAATTACGTTTTGATATATTTACAGTAGGACATTTACAAAATTTTTGGCATGAAAGAAAAATAGTTGTACTTATTGCTACAAATAAACCTGTGCTCCTTATGACTGGTTTTGTGGTCAATGGTCACAAATATGGAAAATAGTAATAAATTATAGTAGTTGTGTCCAAACCAACTTCTTCATATTTTTCGAATTATTTCACTTTTCATTTATCGATACTGATTAAATTAAATTGAAGTATTGCTATATTCATTATTGGAGAAAGGACACAACTTTTTCCCTGTGTAATCTCAATGTTTGATGACCCACCTTGATCAGGGATACAGGAATTTCTCCCATAGCTCCACAGTACACGGTAAAGGGTCTGGAAATTAGTACATTTCTTCTACTTCTCCTTTTTTTTTGGTGGAGGAAACAAAATGTCAGAGACTAACGGCTTTGAGAGATTCCAGTGCTGTGAAAAGTCAGCCTGAAGAAAGTGTGTCATTTATCACGGGAGAGAGAGAGAGACAGAGAGGATAAACACAACATTCACAGTGAACGACTCTTCCCATACATGGTCAGACTCTCCAAAACACCTGTTAGCATAACTTTAGTCTATCCAGCACCTGCATCCCCTCAGTCACTCCCTGTGGAGGAGACAATCTGATGTACACACTGAACAATAAACACCACACAACACCTTTTAAGGACATGTTTTTTGCTTATCGGTCTTGTTTCTAAAGTGCATAATTAACAGTAAAATTCGAAGTGGGTTACACTGCGTATGAGTTTAAACAGTTTCTCCTGGTTCAAGTGTATAATGAGATTCTTTTTTGATGAGGAAAAAAAAAATGTAGGGCAGGGTTTCATTCCATTGGGAATGGATTAGATTGTCAGCATTCCCTGTTATAATGTAGCCTTATATATATATGAAAAGGTAATTAGCAAATGAGAAATGCTACTTTTAAAAAAATAGCTGATTTCTGTGCATTATTCTCCACATATAGCACGATCTAAACTCTAAACACCTTCTTTCCCCAAAAAGCCTGTATTGTCCACTTCCAAGGCATTACTAGTTCATGTTTGACTGCAGAAGATGACAAGCACCCTTGCTGTTTAGACACAATGAATCAATTTTAGCGAATCAGCACAGTATGTTCAGGTCAGGTGACAAGGCTATTTTTACTTTGAAAAAATGCACCAGCTGAGAGGTGTTTCGTCAAAGCTAACTAAAAGTGATCAAGGATTGACAATTTCGAAAACTTGAGGAACCTGTGATATCTTTTGCAGGGGACGTGAAAGGAAAATATAAGCTGAAACGTTTTACAGAATTTTTTTTAATGCTAAAACATGAAAAAAAAAAGACTGTTAAAGTGATCTGCTTTTGCACATTTTTTTTTTGTTGAAAAAAACATACTCTCAGTGAAATTTAGTTTAGTAAATTATGTGTATTTGTTTAAGTTATTAATACTTAATCAAAACAGCCCAACTGCAGTTTGATATTACTTGGAATGCACCCTAAATAATAAAAAAATATATATACAAATTATTATAGTTATTGAACTCTATGAACTCTTCATATATATATATATGTGTATATATATATATATATATCTTATATTTCATTACAAGTCTGTTTTCGTCTCTGTCAGCCATTCTGCTTTTCTGCATGGGTAAAATTTGGATCATACACGGCCCCCTGCCCCCTCTCAGTAAGGCCGGTGTAGGGGGTAGGATTAACGAGTGATTAATTGATGTCATGGCTGCGGATAGACAGTAAAAAGCACTGGGGTCCTGGAGGCTGTGTCAGTGTGACTCATTAATGGCCTTGCTGGCCTGGCCTGAGCTCTGTATTACATTAGAGCTGGTGAGTGAGTGAGGGAGAGAGAATGACAAAACTAATTACAGTGATGTAGTGGCTTTGTTGCACTCTGTTGCACATAGCCGCTGAATGTTGCAACCACTCACACATGTGCGTTCACAGACACACATGACCCCCCCACCCCCCACCCCCCAAAAAAAAAAAATTGAGTGCATTTTATTCACATAAACCAGACTTTTAAAAATGGCACACTTCAGCTCTCTTGCACATGTGCTGTGCGTAATGCAAATGGATTGGTTATACAGTCACAGGCTGTGATGACACAGGCGTTATATCTTTCTTTTGTGGCCAGATGTTCAATCTGTCTTAGGGTACGGCAGGATCTTTGCACTCAGACATGGCCTATTTATTAGGCAACAATCAGACGGTAGGATCTGGAACAAAGAAAAGGCAGAAAAAGAATGAGAAAAAGCATCAGGAATGGGTAAGAACTTCTCCAAATTGGTCACATCTGCTGGAGCATGATTCTGGATCACTGACTTCAAGTAATGAGTCGTACTAATATTAGTAAACACTTTGCTTTGACTTATCAAGGATCGGAGGTTTAACAGAAGTACAAACAACACAAAAGTATAATTATTAACTATTTTATTTTTAATTACTCATATGTGTAGTTTTTTCATCATTTAGATAAACAGATATTGTTTGAAACTAGATCACACCCAATAGATGAATGAAGGACAAAAACAGACATCCAATGCTGAAGGGAGGTTGGCTCTGCTTCTGACCCGTAGTAAAACTCCAACCAAGTACGGGGGTGAGATTCTGTCACTGTTTCTAATGTGTCGTGACATTGATCACAGGCCCCAGATGTGGCCTACTATGACTACAGCTACAGCCTGCAGAGAGATGCTGTGAAAGAGGGCTAGGATGTAGAGGTCAGCATGTAGAGAGGGTCAAGAGGCAGACCTGGAGCAGTAGGTTAATCACAACGCTCATAGCAGAAAGCCAGTATCACCAATAGCATTTAGCCCTTATGTCTCGGCTAGCATTACACCTCTGTGTTTGCTCATAAAGACATTGTGAGGATTTTTTTCCAGCCCATCCTCCTTGTGTTTGTGAACAGCTGTGGACTTCTAGTCAAGCATTGTTCTTTATTAGGTTAATAACACTGCCTCGAGAACTGGGTCATCAACAATGATCACTCATGGTATCACTCATTCCCTGTTATTTCTCTCTAATTAAAATATGTAGAAGTGATAACTGCTTGGGAATCAGATTTAGTATTGTTTTCAATCATTGTTATAACTGGCTTGAAATGAGAAAGGGCATTGAGTGAGATGTGAGATTCTCCGACATGTTGGAAAGTTATTGTTATAAAATCATGTTTACTATATTATTATAAAAATTATTGGCAGTAGATTAACCAGTAGAAATTTGTCAACTCATAAGAGATTTTGGACTATCATCTCTATCACAGTTACAAGCTGTGACATTGCTGTGCTTTGTAACAGTATGATGGATTCGATGGACAGCTCTTGACTAAACTAAATATACACTGTTTAAAAGAATAAAGGGAAATATTCTTATGAAAAAAAATATATCAATGGAAATCAGATTTATTAACCCATGGAAGTTTGGATTTGGAGTCATACTCAAAACTGAAGAGGAAAAACTACATTTCTGATCCAACTTTGATGTAATGTCCAAAAAAAAAAAAGTCAAAATGAGGCTCAGTAGTGTGTGTGGCCTCCACGTGCCTGTATGACCTCCCTACAACGCCTGGGCATGCTCCTGATGAGGTGGAGGATGGTCTTCTGAGGGATCTGCTCCCAGACCTGGACTAAAGCATCCGCCAACACCTGGACAGTCTGTGTTGCAACGTGGTGTTGGTGGATGGAGTGAGACATGATGTCCCAGATGTGCTCAACTGGATTCAGGTCTGGGAAAAGGGCGGGCCAGTCCATAGCATCAATGTCTTCATCTTGCAGGAACTGCTGACACACTCCAGACACATGAGGTCTAGCATTGTCTTGAATTAGGTGGAACCCAAGGCCAACCGCACTGGCACATGGTCTCACAAGGGGTCTGAGGATCTCATCTCGGTACATAATTGAAGTCAGGCTACTTCTGATGAGCCCATGGAGGGCTATGCGGCCCTCCAAAGAAATGCAACGCCATTACTGACCCACTGCCAAACGGGTCATGCTGGAGGATGTTGCAGGCAGCAGAACGTCTGTCAAATGTGCTCAGTGTGAACCTGCTTTCATTTGTGAAGAATTTGCCAATCTTGGTGTTCTCTGGCAAATGCCAAACGTCCTGCACAGTGTTGGGCTGTAAGCACATACCACCCTCATGGAGTCTTTTTCCGACCGTTTGAGCAGACGCATGCACATTTGTGGCCTGCTGGAGGTCATTTTGCGGGGCTCTGGCAGTGCTTCTACTGTTCCTCCTTGCACAAAGGCAGAGGTAGCAGTCCTGCTGCTGGGTTGTTGGCCTCTTCCACGTCTCACATTGTACTGACCTGTCTCCTGGTAGCGCCTCCATGCTCTGAACACTACGCTGACAGACACAGCAAACCTTCTTGTCACAGCTCGCATTGATGTGCCATCCTGGATGAGCTGCACTACCTGAGCCACTTGTGTGGGTTGTAGACTCCGTCTCATGCCACCACTAGAGTAAAAGCACCGCCAGTATTCAAAAGTGACCAGAACATCAACCAGAAAGCATAGGAACTGTCTGTGGTCATTATCTGTAGAACCACTCCTTTATTGAGGGTGTCTTCCTAGTTGCCTATAATTTCCACCTGTTTTCTATTCCAGCATGTGAAATTGATTGTCAACCAGTGTTGCTTCCTAAGTGGGCAGTTTGAAGTGTGATCGACTTGGAGTTACATTCTGTTGTTTAGGTTTTTTTGATCAGTGTATATTACATACACAGTGTAAGGGGACATGTTAAATACACATTTAATTTAGACAGTGAAGAATATGCAGTGTTTTTAAACATTTGATTACTTCATACAATGAATGTACATTTTTTTATTTATTTGTGATACTGGATTTTGTCTCATTGCTTGGAATTTTTTTCTCGTTTTTATTGAATCAGTGACTGTTTACTTGTATTCAGAGTGCTTAAGGTTTTTTCTTTTTTAATTTAGGCTAGTATTTTTTTTGTGATATTGGCACTGGTGAATAGAATTCTAAGATTTCTATGGTGTCAAAAATGTTGATATCATAAACACCTAATTGCAAGCTAAAATATTGTGATATATATCATTACCTTGAAATGAAATTACTCATATCTTAATTTTGTTCATATCGCCCTCTCCTGCTATGTGTAATAACAACAACAACAGCACTTTCTATAACGCAATATAGCATAATCAAAAAAGAATGTTTTATAATATCAAATGCAATTTGTGTTTTACAATGTCACATTAGAACTATGCAAGTGTTGCGCGCGTCACATAAGAGCTGTTTTCATAATATAGCCGTTTCGGCCATTATCACTAGTATGCATTATTATAATCTATTGGCATTAAAGACGATATAAAAGGGAAGCAGCGCTGAATCTTTCTGTGCTATTATCTGCTCAAGACTGTTCCATGTTTCAGAGCCCTGCTAACATTTCATCCTTTTTTAAAGGCCTTTAGTGAGCATCTGAGCACATTAATACAATTAATCCCAGTGTAAGGGGACATGTGGGCACTCATGATCATTGAGCTTTGCTACATTAATAGTAAAACTAATTATTTCATGACGGTAGATGGCTAACGACCTGCAGCGCACCCAGAGGACGGGCTCATGATAAATGGTCTCATTTACCCTTATAAGGACGCAATCATTTAACACAAGGCAAGAATCTCTGCAAGCATTTAATCCTGTTTAATGGTTAGGCTGCGAGAGAAAGCGAGAAGCCGACAAGAAGAGAAAATAGATCTACATGAGAAATTGGGATTGTGTCTGTGTGTTTGTGACAGACAAAGAAAGAGGATAGTAGGAGGGGGTAAAATCACAAATGAACTTAACAGTTAATCAGAGAGGAGAAATGGTTGCTGGGTTTATGTCCTCCTAATTAGAAATAGCTCAGATCTATCCTCTTGCCGCAAGTGCCTTGTTAACGACTGTTTCACTAACGAGCTTAGCTCAGTGGCAGTTACGCAGATAAAAACCCTTCCTGATTGATCTGAGCGGCCTTCTGAAATTTGTTTCACTCCAGCGTATTGATTTAATTCTGTTGCTTGAAAAGCTCTAATTAATAATGATAATAAAAGTGTCCCAGCTCGTTAACATCAGCTGGTGGGTTTTTTTTCTGCACTCATCCTTTCTTCTTTTATCTGCTCTCTCTCTCGCTCTCTCTCCAATCTTTAAGGTCTGCTGGTGAGATGTTTTCTCTCCTGTTGTGTCTCTCGGGTTTAATCAATGGAGAGCTGTGTGGGTGACTATGAGAGGCCCTTTGGTTCTTTGAAAATACGTAAGTGATAGCGAATTTTAGAAAGAAAAATCTATTTAGTCGGCTCAAATATTTGATCTGTTTCTACATCAGACAAGATCTTGAGATATTTAGCACCTGTTGAAGCAGAAGCCTCAGGACAACCTCCGAGAAAACAAGACACAGAAACTGTTTTTGTCAGCAAAAAGACAGGAATGTTGAGATTTCACTTTCTTTTGTTCCAATCAAAGTAAAGGGGTGTAATTAGCCACGAAATGCATCTGATATCATTCTGTTTGATATTTATGTTTGTCTCTAGTGTTATTTTAGTTAGGTAAAATTTTTAGTTGCTTCATGTTTGTCAGTTTTGTTTAATATGTACTTTTCTTCATTTTTATTTTAGGTTCAGCTTTAGCTATTTTTCTACATCAGAATGAAAATCTGAATTTGTCTTGGTTACAGGATCTTCTAGTACACAAAGTACAGACATAGGTCAGACAGACATATAATTTAAGGTAAGAAAATAAAATATATATGACTAATAATAAAGAGAATAGACAATAAAT
>JAUMHR010000089.1:1975539-1993757 GCA_032361145.1 Enteromius fasciolatus
TAGGTCAGACAGACATATAATTTAAGGTAAGAAAATAAAATATATATGACTAATAATAAAGAGAATAGACAATAAATAACAAGTAAATACATAACTACAGTATATGGTGAAGGATATATTGAGAAAATAACATGAAAAAACTTGTTGAACTAAATTAGAAATAGTTCCTTGGCAAATAGTTTAAAATATATTAAAGGAATAGTTCACCCAAAAATGAAAATTTGATGTTTATCTGCTTACCCAGGGTGACTTTGTTTCTTCAGTTGAACACAATCAAAGATTTTTACCTCAAGCCGTTACAGTCTGTCAGTCATATAATAACAGTCAATGAGACTCAAGGCTTTGAGAGTAAAAAAAATATACAGACAAAACCAAATTAAACCCCGCAGCTCTGAGACACTGATGTCTAAAGACACTAAACAATAAGTCTGCAAAAAACTGAACAGTATTGTTTGTATTGGTTTTTTTTTACCTCAATGTCCAGTTGTCCTGAGCTCATTCACAACAGCCTTTTCTTCTTGCTTTATGGTGAATAGCAGACTTATTAGTTCATTACTGCCACCTATCTCTCAAATGGACTCCTAATTGAGATTATAGCTAGAGTGTCAATGGTTCATTTGAAAGATAGGTGGGGGAGATAGTTATTGCTTGTTTGACTAAAAGGAACAAAAACTTAAAGGAATAGTTCACCCAAAAATAAAAATTCTGTCATCATTTAGCAGGCTGTTTTGGGTCACCGTTGACTTCCATGGTATTGTTTCCTTCAATGGAAGTCACTGGTGACCCAAAAGACAGCCTGGTTACAAACTTTCTTTCCTTTGTGTTCAGCAGAACAAAGAAATTCGTACAGGTTTGGAACTACTCAAGGGTGACAGAATTTTCATTTTTGGGTGAACCATTCCTTTTAAAACTTGGTTTGTTGTAGTTTTGCAATTTGTTTTAGTTAACTATAATAACCTTGTCTCTCTCAATCCTTTTACTTCTCACACCTGTGCCCTCCCTCTTTTCCTTCTCGGCCCGGTGGGGGGGCGGGAGAGGGGGCTGCGTGGAGGCGTTGGGGGCTACTGATGAAGATGAAGCTGTCTGGCTCTGTCACAAGGGGCTGTTCCACCACATTCTGACTGAGGGAGGAGATGGAGAGCGAATGAAAGAGAGAAGAAGAGAGAGTGAGAAAGAGTGCCTAATCCATCACAGGAAGGGAGGACTGACACAACAAAAGACAGAGTGCGGAGCAAGGCTTTTTGGCGGCTAGGGCCGAGGCAACTTCGACAATATTTTTTGGCGCCTGTCAGGCTGTCTAATAAAGCAGAGCTGGAATATGAACTATCTCTCACTGCTGTAATACGCCTCATAAATCAGATTTAATTACGCGGTGTGGGGACAGGCAGTGGGAGCCCTGGCTGGATTTATGGGGCCTTGACTTGGCATCTTAACAACTTTGCGCTTTTAATATCATTACACTGTCATCTATTTTGCCTCCTGCCACAGAGCACGCCCAAACTCCCTGTGTAACAGCACATTTTTTTTCTCACGGGGCCGTCTTTTTTCTCCGCTCCCTCTTTTTTCACCCTGAGAAAAGTGTGTTGACACCACGCAGATGCAGGCGTTACGCCAGGCACACATGCCTACAGGTCAGCACATTTTCACCCGGAATCTATCTGTCCATCTGCTCGAGATTGCACTCATCTTTTCCTCTTTCCTTCCTCATGCTTTTTGCGTCATCGTCCTCTTTTCGGCACCGACTCCTTTCCTCCGCTGACCCCCCATTTCCTCCCTTTGCTTAATCTCCTTCGAGCCTTTCTCACCGGGCCGTTTGTCTTGCCCATTCTTCCTTGTCTGCGGCGCGGGCCTTTGACAGAACAATAAGAGAAGCAGAAGACAAAGAGGAAGGAAAAGAAGAAAGGGGGCATAAAAAATGAGTGCGGAGTGAAAGCAGAACCCTCTGCTATCCTCTTCCTTGTCTTACTAATGGCCCCTAGAGCGGCGTTCCACATAGCGCGCAGACGCTCGTGACGTTAGCCATCTTGTTAATGCTAGCCTCTAAATGCCTGCGCGAGCTCTGTGACAGTGACATATTAGTTTTGCAGCCCTGCGTAATCTGATATTTCAAAGCATGCTGCTGCACTAAAGATTTGATTAATGCTGTTCCATTTGGGCTCAGTAATTGGCCGAGACTCGAGTGGAGAGAGAGGGAGAAAGCGAGTTAGCCGGTGAGAGAGAGCCGTATAGAGAGAGTGTTAATGAGAGAGAGGGTTAATTAAGCTTCTGGCATCACAGGGACAGTTACTGATGACTTCCTATAACAAAGTGCCATTGCTAATACACGCTCGCGCACACGTGCATGCACATGGTGTTGGTTTGAGCTGCGAGTTTAACCTCATCTAGGCTCATGGGTGGGGAACTGGCTGCTTCAGGACAGCCGGCCTCTGTGTTTGCAGACCCTGGTTTATTTTAAGCTGCAAAATGCAGTAATTAAAGCAACAGTTTTAAGAAACTAGGTGAGTTAGGCTGAACTCATGCAGCTGGACCCAGTGTTTGCGCTCATACTTAAACGGAGCGGCTTTAAATAAGGTGCTATCATGAACTAAGTCACTATTAGGCATGGAGGTTGCGTGTTGTGGGAAACGACTGAAATATCAGATTTATCTGTGGCTCATTAAACCTGTTCAGTGCCCTATAAACTGCATGAGTGATTCAAACCCACGCCAGGGGCCTGGCTATTTTCAGCCTGTGCTTCACCAAGCCAAACCGCTCACTCCATCAGAGCAAACACTCTGGCCAATCAGAGCCGAGGTCATTGTTTATGCATGTGTGGAAGTATTTACACAGACCAATGGTGTAGTAAAGCTCAAACTGATGGAGAGACACTTAAAATGCCATTAGTCACCTTGCGTTGTTAACAAATCGTGGAAGTGAGCAAAACAGACTTAATACCATTTGCTTTATAACATCAGCGAGCAGCGCATGCACAAATATAGCTGTCGTATGAAGGCCCTTAAGGTCTATCTAAACATCGTTCATTGTGTCGGGGCTGTAGTTTTGTCTGGGTTATGTAAATCAGCTGTGTTGCGTTTACACGGAAGCAGACAGCACCTTTCAATATAAGCAGCAATTGTTTCATACACGGGGCAAGAGGAAATGCTGGTGAGAGACGCTTGGATTGTGATCTGGAGTGGTGAGACTTTACAGTAAAGGTTATGTTGACATTAATCATCGCGAATGTTAACATGAACTAGACTTTTACAGCAATTATTAATCTTGGTCAAAGCTAGTTTGTACATATGATATATTTTATACATTACAAATTAATGTCATGGTTGGAGCCAGGTGAAAATATGTATAATAGTAAGCCAAATAAAAACGCAAACTTCTTGTATTTAGCAAAAATGGACTTTGTAACACGCACATGTTTGGCGTGCATATGATACGCAATTTGTTGGCGTGCAGATGATACGCAGTTTTCACATAAATATGATGCGCGTCTACCACACAACATTAATCCTACCACTCGTGTAGCATATACACGCCAAAGTCCATATTTGCGTATCAATACCACAAGTTTGCGGGGTTTTTTGCAGCAGTATTTATACGCACATTCATGAGATTGGGTAGCATGGTTAAAACTGATAAGCCGATCATGATGTTCTCATTAAGGCCAACGTATTTTTATAAAATAAAACACAAAAAAATAAGAACGTAATTAGGCATTACAATATTATAGCGCACTGTAGAAAAAACATTTTAAAAAATAAAAAAAATATAGTGAATACTAAATTAGCCAAGTTTAATAAATGCTGTTAAAAATTGATTGTTAGTTTCTGCTTACGAATACTTAATCAGATGTATTGCAAATGTTACCAGTGGAGTAAACAAGTGTCTTATATTAAACTTTTATTGCCATGGATACTTCGAAATAAAAACGAATTGGTAGTCGAGAGCTGTGTAGTATGATTACGATGTGTGTGTCTCTGCATGTAGGACGGAAAGACGTTACGAGAGGGAGTGTCTGTATTGGTATTTATGGCCACATTATTCTGTCAAGATATGTGTACACAAGCAGTGTTTATTGTTTGGTCGTATTGTGCGGGAAGGTAGAGAGAGTCGTATTTCTTCCTCTCGGTCCGACAAGCATCCTCTTTGTGTCCCCCCTCCTGAAGATGAATTACAGAAAACAGAGGGGAACGGCATCTGTGGCTCTTCAGGGCTGTCTGAAGGAACAGGGGGAGGAGAGAGACGAGAGGAGAGATGGATGTGGCACAGAGGAGGCCGGGAGGGGAGGTGCAGTTGGTGCTGTATTGAATGTGCCCCGACCTCACTATAACCTCACCACCTCTCCCTGACCCTCACACACAAGACCTGCAGGAGAAAGGAGGGGAGGTCAAAAAGTTAGTCACTGACTTATGAAAGAAGGGGAGAAGAGAAGAAAAGAGATCCCCCTTTCAGAAACATCTGGTGCAGGGTCTTTCAGGCCGGCCGGGATGAATAGAAACGGGCCGCCCTCTCCTCAGAGCTACTAGAGTAATTAGGCCTGGTGCAAAGGTTTTGGGCACGCTGTTCATCTAAAAAGCCTGCTCAAGTTTTATATACACCTTGAGTAAGCGCTTTACGTTTGTCAAACCGACAGGGTTCGGGAGGAATTACTCTTCATTTGAGAGCCATAATAAGGTTGTTGAACTGTTGAGGAAATTTCAAACCATTAAAGTCAATGTACTTTTTTGCAAATGATTTATTGCTGGATGTTTCAGTGTTTATCTTAGTAATAATATTCAAATCTTTTGCCTCTTGGACAATGAGCACGTAGCTATTGAGGGAGACTGATTAAAATCTGTCTCCAACTACCAGTCAGTTTATTTAGGAATTAAGACGTTTTACCATTTTTAATCTGAAATATCTTAACTCACCTAGGCTGCATTTACTTCTTTTTGTGGAAACCAAAACCAGCATGATTTCAGAATTATGAGTGCTAAGAAATTCAGATTTGCCATCACATGAATAAAGGATTTTAATATATATATAGTAAATAGAATATGGTTCTTTTAAATTGTACTGTATTTGTGATCAGATGAATACAGCCTCGGTAGGTATAAGAGACTTCTTTCAAGGACATTAAGAAATCTTTTGAGTTCAATCAGATCAGTTCCTAACAGAACAAATTAAGTCCTGCCCAACATTTTTCTTCATTGAGTGTATTGAAAAACATTGTATTGTAAAAATAGCTTTCAAATGGCAGTTCACTCAGACTTGACATAGGCGTTCAGCCTGTTATAGCTTGTGTTTTGTGCTTTCATTTCTATTCTTGTTGATTTAATTCGTTATTTCCAGGGCTGGGCTTTTTTAGGGTCAATGGATAGATGGGGAATGGAAAAATGGAGAGAATGTGAGAGAGGGTGTGTATAGATGAATAGTGCTCTATGTGCAGTTAGGGGTGTGTGTGTGTGTGTGTGAGGGAACTTTCTGTAATTAACTTTTACAATCTTCTTCTTGGTAAATGACACATAAATCTTGCCCCTCCTCATCATGCAAAGATCGTAATCCCCTCCTCAATTTCCTGTCTCTGTGGACACTCACTTGATTTAATGGTCTTTGATGATCGCTCAGTATAACAGTGCATGGGGTTTCCACTAGAGTTCCTAGAGGGCAGTGTGTGTGTGTGTGTGTGTGTGTGTCAGCATTCGTCAGTGAACAGTTGTGCTGAACTGACATTTGTATGGCAGATCATAATGACCATTGACGCCATTAAATGGAATTGCAAATTGATTGTTTTTTTTGCACAGGATTTAAGAATGCTCCTCTGATCTACCATTTGTTGGACCAACAGTCAGTCCCGCCCCCTACCTCACACCATTGGTTAGTCAAATGTTGTTGTGTCAGGATGCCCATTCAAACAGACAGTGCCCCATGTTTATGCATTTCACGCAAATCATCCCGCAAATGACTTACTTATAGGTGTCTGTACATATTAAGCCAGAATATTACAATGTTTCAACAACCCTTCCTCTCCATTTTTCCTGATCCACTCCAAAGATTTCCTAGCAGTGCATGAAAATAGTCTATTCTCATTAGTCTTTCAGAAACCACATTATCTGCACAAGTCAAGCAATTAAATCAGCACGTCTTAATGTAGCTGTTATGATTGATCATGTTTATTGGATTGACTCAAGACCTCTTGGGTTCTTCATCAGTTATCAGGCAGAAGGACGGGGGGTACGAGTGGCAGCGAGAACAGATAAACACTCACCTTGCCTGTGTGCTAATTGTTGTGCCTCCTTCTGTTAGCGTCCCCTTCCTTTTGTTTCTCTGCTGTCAACTCTAATCAACCATTAGATCTTCAGCAGATGGAAGAGACGAAGTGGGAGCGACAGAGAGAGACCGTGGGAATAGCTGTTCAGTTTTAGCAACACTGCCCTCTATTTGACAGGGAGAAGGAGTCGGTCTTTCATAGCGCCGCAAAACCTGATAGAATTAGAGAGAAGTATATAGTTGATTGTTGTTATAATTATTGTTTTCGGGCTCTCTCCCTGCAAGCTTGTGGCTTGGACTACGGTCGAGCAGAAAGGTAATTATTTATTCCCATGGTGCACTGTGATTTCCATAAACACAAGCATGCAAGCATATTGGTTTCCTGCAGATCATATTTTACACTATTAATACGCCATCTGCCTCTGCTAACACACACACATACTCGCAGTCAGCAGAAGAGCTGAGAATGCACCCTGAAATACAAATGATCACAGAAAGACCAACATTTGCAGATACACTGACATGAATTTTTCCAAAACACGATTTTCGCTCAAGTCAGTCCAGCAAACACATGCGGGTGCATGAGATTTTAAATTCGCCCAGTCTGTTTTCTGAATGCATTCATTGATTGCAAATCATTCATCTATGCATGTTTATTTTTTTTTTACAAAAAAATCTTCTGGTAAAACAGCGTCTTAATCACTTTGCATGTTGTTCCAAACCTGTAAAAAACTTGTTTGTCGGAACACAATTTAAGATATATTGTATGAAAACCAGGAGGCTGTCCCATTGACTGCCAAGTAATGAACACTGTCAAGGCCCAGAAAAGTATGAAAGACATTTCATCAGTGATTCAATCAATCGTAACAAAAAAAGCAATGTCTTTATTCAACAAATATTCGACACCGTAGCACCATTTTGAAGAGCACGCAAATAGTGCATGTTCTTCTGTGTAGCCACGACACATTGTTATTCTGGCTGAAACAGGATATTCAATATGAAAAGAGGGAATTGGTTTGGGAAAAGTGCAGCCATTTAAATACATAATCAACTAATGTGCGGCCTCAGTTATGCACAAGAAAGGAAAGACTTTCAAGGGGAAGAGAAACTTATTAAACTGTGATTACAAAGACAAACAATGCTTTTCTTTGGAATAATATACACCAATGAATCATTCCAATTAGACCTGGAATGCGTATTATAAAAATAAATAGTCGATTTTGATTTGTTGACTTTAAAGTCTCTGGAAGGTTTTAGGGGGTTATCGTTCCATCTCATTTTCTGCTTGGAAAAAAAAAATTAGACACAGGACATAAAACCCACAGAACAAATTAGCAGAGGTCTTGCTATTTTTTTCCCAGGTCAGTCAAGAGTCTTTGTTGGATTAGAGTGGAGGTCAATGACAGGTCGGGAGATAACTGCAGGCTCACCGAGGAAACTGCTTTAATGAGAACAGCTGATCATCTGCCATGGATTAGCATTCCTGCCATACTATGGGGTGCTCTGATGATGGAGGGGATTACACTAATGACTAATGCATTTAATATGTCTATCAGTATGTCAGCAGTGACATCAGGAATTACATGATAGGGGTCGACCTGCTGTAGTTGTGCAGATTTTTCAGGTGACTGAAGGTTTTGTGTGCACATGAGAGGCAGAGAGAAGAAAACAAGTTGGATCACCAACCTCCATGAGCCAGAAACTAGAGGAGAAAACCAGGCACTGAGAAAGAGACAGAAAGAGAGGGAGGCAGTGACAGAGAGAGAGAGAGAGAGAGAGAGAGAAGGAGGAGGAGGGGTGTTCTGGCTGGGTTGACAGCAGCCCATTCATCCTCCATGCTAGAGGAGACAAAGTGCTGGCTGGCTCAGGACAGGCCCCATAAATCACCTTCCATAAGACACACTACCTACTGCTTATTACATTCAGCATGACAAAGCCTCTCTCCCTTCCCCTTTTTCTGTTTTCTCCTCTCTACTCCTTCTCTCTATTCATTCTACCTTACCTCTCCTTTTCTCTGTGCTTGTTTCCTTTTTCCGTCTTCTTGTCTTTTCTGTCTCACTTTGCAAAGAGGTGCACTAAAAAAAAAGCACTTAACGAAATTATTTTTTTTTTATATATATCTGAAATCATGTAAAATCGCATCAAATTAAGACTCGTATCATTAGGCTAATAAGAGCTGATTTATTTTGCATGCATCAAGTCACCTCAGGGGGGCGACATGTTGAGATCACACGACCCGCCATCTTTTTCGGTTTATATCAGTAACCTTCTTGTTATTTGACAGTTTTACTGGCACATCTTTCCACGTAATGAGAATAAATGGGGATCCAGACTTTCAAGCTTTAAAATGACAGAAAAGCACCATGAAAGCATCATAAAAAATATTGTCTGCTATGTTCCATGTCTTCTGAAGCCATAAAAGAGCTTTATGTGATGAACAAACCCAATTTTAAGTCATTATTCTCTGAAAGATATACCATCTGGGAAAAAATGGAGCCTGTAGATGGAAACTGTCAGCTTTAACAAACGTGTGTCATGTGATGCACCAAATATGAATATGCAGAAGTGTAGTGAGATATCTAAATCAGAGCTATTTGGAGGTATTTGAATAATGGGTACAAAGCTATGATATGGCTTTAAAAGACTTAAAATATAGTGCATATTTATACATAACTTATGCACTATATTACATCCAATTGCATCCAAAATAAAAGTTTTTGTGTACATAATATATGTGTCTGCCTTGTGTATATTTATTATGTATATATAAATACACATGCATGCATATATATATATATATATATTTAAGAAAAATATGTTATGTTACATGTAAATATTTTTACAATATATACTTTATTTACATAATAAATATTTTGGACTCACACATTTATTATATAAACAAAAACTTTTATTTTGGATGTGGTTAATTGCAATTAATTGTCGCCAAGCATATCTATCTATCTATCTATATATTTTTTTCTGAGTCTAAAAGCTTCAAACTCGTTGTGATTGCACATTAAAGAGAGACTTCAGTCTAACAGTCTTCAAAATTTCTCCTTTTGTGTTCTTCAGAACAAATGCAGTTTATATTTGACACACATTAGGTTAAATGACAGAATTAGTATTTTGGGCTGGACGTTTTTATCAGTCATCATGTGATGGTGACAGAAATCTGCACAGATAAATTGCCTTCCTACTTATTTTCACTTGATGAATTCAGCGTTGTTTTTGAGCAGTATTTTAATTCCTCATAGCAAGACAGGGTGGGTGGCTGCGTGCCGGTTGTCTTTGTTGGACATGTTGCTAATGCTATGAGTCAGATAAGTAGAGGCCAAGAGACGATATTAGGATGGAATTGCAAAATATGTCCTTAGGTGCTGTGCACAGGACACAGAATATTCCAGTGCTATTTTGATTCATCGTGGCCTTTACCTGATGTAACCCTGGTAAGATTTCCTGAGATATTGGGAAAAGACTTCGGTCTCCGTTTTTGTCCACGGTTCAAAAGAAGCCTAAACCCCTCATCAATCTCTGCCTCTACATTATAGAAACACAATATTTTCATTTCCCTCTCCTTTCCATTCTGCGTGCGCATATGTGTTTGTGTGTGCTGCTTTAATGGAGGATGCGTTACAGCAGGGTAATGATCTGTGCGTGTGTGTGTATTGATCAGAGTGTGATTTATTTCAGCCGTCTCGTGATTATCGGGTCGTTCATCATGCCTGAATTACCCTATCAATACTGCTGCCTGCACAGACCACGAGAGACTGCGCAGGGAGAGAGAGAAAGATTTGTTACGAGGGCAGAAGCGGAGGGGATGCATAAAGAAAAGAGGAGAGGAGTAGAAAAACATTTAAATACTTCCTCCCATCTTATCCTACATGTCGTAAACAACTGCCTTCTCAGCAGTTCCTTAATACGTTGAAACCCCGCTATGTTATTGGAGTGGAAGACCAATCTGTTGAGCTCGCACTCTGATTAGAAACCTTGTGAATAAACTCAACTAGCAAGGTTTTCCTGAACAAGTTCAGCTAAATGTGTACGGCCTGCATAAGTAAGATTTCATTTACACATAAACTTAGGATCAGTTTAATGACAGACGACTGAGACTGAGTGAGAGGAAGATTTGAAAATATAAAAATCCCTCGCTATGGAACTTTTTGGGAACTTTATCTTTAGTAAAGAAGCAGTACCGTAATTAGCATCCTCTCTGCTTATGGTGAATGAAGCAGAGCATGACTGGGACACACACAAACACATTACAGCAACATCATGAGCACAAGGGCATTTCTTGTGACCGTGCTAGTTTAACCACATTGAAAAACACTCCATTTACAAAACTTTTGGCAGCTTAATTATATTCTTTGGGATCTCTACCATAATTGCTGGCACAGATTGTCCCTTTGAGTCTTTCCTTGTCACCTCCTTGTCTGCTTCGAGGGATGTCTGCTGTTGCTGTCTTTTTACGTGACCAACATGGTCATTTTTAAAAGCTCAAAGGGCTATTCTGAAAGCCAGCAAACATGATTAGATGCTAACTATATGGCACACAGCATGTTAGCATCTTAGCAGCTAACCTCGAAGCTGTAACTCAACACAAGCTCTGGCTTTGGTGGTTAGCATGGGTGTGTCCTTAGCTCATCTGTGGCTTATCCTAACGCTCTGGGGTTTAACATAATTGAAAAGAGTCTGGACGACAACACTTTTTGAAGTCTGTGATATGCAATTATTATTATTTACTTTTTATGTACGTGTTTATATTGGATCATAGCAGACAGAACACCAAAAGGTCAAAAGTGGATTGTATTTTATTTTTATTTTCTTTTATAAAAGCAAAAACATATCTCTTAGGAGTTATTTGATCCCAGTCATCTTTGCTTTTTATTATTATATTTTTAGTACTTTTATTGTATTACTACTAATATCATCTTTTTATTTACAACAATTTTTTTAATGGTGCTATAATAAAACAAACTTGGCAATTATTTATAGTACTTCAAGTACTAAAAAAAGTACTTTAGTACTGTAAAAGATTTTAATTTTGTATTGAAACAACTTTTATTTTTAAAATGGTGATAAGATTTCAGATATAGAAAATTTACAGTTAGGGTTACTAGGTTTTTGGACCTGGATCATTTCAGTTGTGTTGCTGTCTATGGAGGGAAAGATAGCTCTCAAAAATATCTTAATTTGTGTTCTGAAGATGAAAGGAGGTCGTACGGGTTTGGAATGTCATGAAAGTGAGTAATAAATGACAGAATTTTCATTTTTGGGTGAATTAACCCTTTAATAATATTACTGTATTTTTGATCAAATAAATGCAGCCTTGGTGAGCATAAAATACTTATTTCAAAAACAAAAAAAAATTACTTTTCAAAAGACCTCAAAACTTTGAACAGTAGCACATATAGGCTATCCATCTTTATGTATTCAGTCATAAATTTGACTGCACTTTTAATATCATCTGACTAATCTCAAAAAAAGCTACGACTTTGTATACAGGTTGAGACAAAGCAGTAACACTATAGTCATCCCTGCCAAATCTCCCCGAGCCCAGTGAAGCCACAGTCCCGAGATATCAACTCTATGAACTCCGTTTTGAGACAGACACTCACTTTCCAATACCTTTTCATATAGTCATGCCCAATTCATTCATTCAGCCAGCTTGGAATTTTGCCAGATTGAAACAGGACTTAAACTAATATGGGTGCTTTACATTCGGGCCTCAGAGTCTCTCTCTCCTTCTCTTATGCTGTTGGGAGAGATTATACTTCTGAAAGATGAGAAACACTGTAGACAGTGTGGATGGGATAATCAATCAGGCGGTGCAGGGGAATGTGAAAGCACAGAAGCTGAGGCAAGGAGAGGGCAGCAAAATAAAATACATATACACGGTTATGAGTGCAGGCTGCATCTGCACTAGGGAATTGGAGCCATAAATCAAAAAGGCTGTCAGAGGACAGAGAGTGAGAGAGAGAAACAGAGAGAGGGCGAGAGACAGAAAGGAAAAGGTAGTGTGTGTGTGTGTGTGTGTGTGTGTGTGTGAGACACTGTCACTGACTCCTCTGCTCCCTCCTTCACTGGAATGCAATTTCCTGGAATGTCAGGCGGAGAGATGGGGAGCAGATAACTTGCCATGAGCGTGAGTGTGTCTGTCCTCCACCCCGTCCACAGCGGCAACGCAGCTCAACCCAAATCTCATTACAGAGACATGATAGAATTTGCTCAGTGTGTAACCTCATTATTCTCACTCACAGATAAGGCCTGTAATTGGCCAGATCTACAGAATGGAGGAGAAAGAGGGACTGGCAAGGCAGGTGTGTGTGTGTGTAACTGGCCAGGACTACGCTGTGTGAGACAAGAAGTGACTGACGTTGCAAGATGTGTGCAAGTAAGACTGACCAAAAGCACGTGAGCGAAGAGGAACTGTGGGTGCAGGAGATCATTGCTGTGGAAGTGGGGTTCATTGCATCATGTGGAATTAAACAGTGGTCAGACCTGTATACAGTTATACAGAGTGTGGGTGAGAACCCTCCGGGCAAACACTGTTACGCTTTTGTTTTTATCCAGTCTCAGTTGCTCTATTCCTGCCAAAAAATCACAGTTGATTTGAGGAATCCGTATGGAAATTGCTTGAAATTGCAGTATGTTTACTTTCAAGGTGATTTCTGGAGGGACTTTAGATGGAAATTGGTTCAACTCTGGGCAATTGTAACCCTAATTTGATATGGGAGAAGTGCAACTTTTGTCATAACTGTGTGAGAAATAGAAATAGCATACAATAATAATAATATATATATATATATATTTTAGACCTAATATCACAATATGACTGAATACAAGGACGAAATATCATATTATTCATATTTTTGTACAATTATTTTTTCAATAGAGTACATTTTATTTAATTAATTAATACATTTTATTTTAGTATTTTGTTTGTTTGGGTTATTTTATTTTACTTCTAATGTTACGTTTTTGTTTTGTTTCGTTTTTCTCTAATAAAGCTAAGATAAACCGGTCATTTGCTTCTATATCAAAATACCACATTCTAAAAAATGCTGGGTTAAATACAACCCAGTGCTGTGCGAAATATGGACAAACCCAGCAACTGTGTTGTTTTAAGCTAGCGAACAAGTGGATGTTCTCCAAAATGTTTCTTTGGGTACAAAAAAGTATTCTCGTCACTTCATAACATTCATATTGAACCACTGATGGAAGATGCGTAATGTTTTTTTATACTTTTCTTGACTTTTTACCTTACTTGGCACAAGCTTCCCGGTTTACATCTCAAATATCTTAAATTGTGTTCTGAAGACAAATAAAGCTTTAGAGCGACATGGGGGTAAATGATTAATGACACAATTTTCATTTTGGCGAAGTAACCCTTTAATCTAAAGTTGACCGTATGTAGAATTGACATCTTTTGGTTGAACTAGGTATTACAGTCCAAATAAAACATTTTTAGACCTTTTCAGGTCCATGATTGATGACACCAACAGGAACGAACGCATGTGACAATGAATTAAATGAAATGCACTGTATTTTCTACCAAGCAGGCAACCTGGATGCCGAAACACTACTGACTTCGGTATTGGGAGATAGATGGAGGGTGGCGCTTCAGGCCAGAACAAAACATAAACATCAGTTGAGGACTGCAACTGCGCTTTTTAAACGAGAATATCCAGGCTGTACTACTGCTGTCAGCGATATGAGTACTTGAAATGAACATGTTTTCTTAATGCCTGTTGAACATAACAAAGACATTTTATGTTTATTACAATACATTTCTTACATACGGTTCCTTTAAAATATATGGACATAATGAAAGTCCATCTTTATTTAGTCTAGTCAAGTCAAGTTTGTAAAATATTTCCGGAATATGACATTGTGACAGAAAAAAATAAGTATTAATGGACATTTTCCATGGCCGTTCACTATATCTGTGCTCTGTAGTAATTCTTAGAAGTTCAAAGTGTACGCTCCGGCTGCATACTTGCTTGAAACCACAAAAGACGGATCTGAAAGCCATAAAACCTCTGAATCCCATGTTTCTCCATCGGTGCAATTTGTCAAACAGTACATTGAGCTAGAAATCACCCAAAATGAGAGAATAATAACTGTAATGTGGTGGAGACCGCTGTAACTAAATATTGTGTGTGTCTGTGTGTATGTTATCTGTCCCAAGGACCACCCATCAATCGGTCCACCCCGCCGCCACACACACGCAAGCCTTGAGGTCACTGCAGCTTTCACTCTCACACACGGTAAACGTACCCTATCCACCGCACACCCTGTGCCGGTTGAGGCGCACCGTTCCAAACCTAACATGGAAAATCACACTGTGGCTGCTCTGCTTCAGAATGGACGAGTGTGCTTATTCTGCAGGCCTGTTTCATGTCCAATCAAGCCCACCGCAGAGAGTGTGACCAAAACATAAACATTTATTCTGTATTTAGCTCTCTTTCTGGCTTATTATTTCTCATTAAGAATCACTGTATCAGACCACTGCTCAAAACCAAAATAAACAGGCTTTATAAATGTGTCTCTTTTGGGTCTTGACTCTACAGTATATTCTCTTTTGAAAATGCTCCAAATAGAACCAAACAGGGTTATTTTAATAAGTTTTAATTTATAAAACAGTAGATGCTGTTCAAAACGAAAGAAACAGTTCATCCAAAAATCCAAACCTGGAAGACACAAACGTTCAAATGTTTGGGGTCAGTAAGATTTGTATTTTTATTTTTAAAGTTAACAGTTTATTTTAATGTGTCCTTGTTACATGTTACGTGTACATGTTGCTATTATAACAAAACAATAAATTATGCGTAATTACATGCAATTAACCCTAACCACAAAGTACATGTAGATAATTCATATTACTTAGTAATTAAGTGTTTTATTACACTGTAACAAGGACACCTTAAAATAAAGTGTAACATAAATGAATGCTTTAATTCAGAAATTGATTAAGCAATTGCATATATGTTACAAAATATTTAATAAAAATAACGGCTTTTCTTCTTTAATATTTTTGATCAAATAAATACAGTTTTTGTGAGATTTTTTTTTGTAGAATGCCTTCTTTTGTTTTACACAGATAAAAGACATGACAGTGAGTAGGATAAAGACTTAAAGAGTTTCAGAACCTAAAAACCTTCCTCAGCATGTCTCTTACATTTAAATTCTTCTTTCCTTTGTATTTTAAGCCCCTCTGTCTACTTTACTTCCACAGCCATCCCCAATCTGGATCCAGATTCTCACTATTACATGAAAAAAAGCAGACCTGATCTCAGATCAGTGGCAGAATTTGCTCTCTGAACCACAATCAGTGCTGGAGTCTGGAGTGTGACATATTCATCTGCTGACAGGGGGTGGAGGTGGGACGGTTTGACTATACTGGGACCTGCCAGAGCTGTCATTACATACTGAATGGCTTCTCCCACACATGCACACACACAGATACACAGGCAGCTGGTTGTCTGTCCTCCGAGGAGGCAGACATAATAACAGAAACAGAATTCAGATCAAGATAGAAAAACAAAGTGAGAGGAAGACAGAAACTGTGGATTTGTGAGTTAAAGAAAGCGAGAGACAGGGGGCGTATCGTTATCCCCCTTTTTTCCCTCTCAGTGAAGGCATGTTGACATGTTGTGAATTCAGTTCCTGCTGCGAGACGGCTCTGTGTGTGTGTGAAGTCAAACAGCAAGAGCGGCCCATTAGTGTCACACACACCTAGAAAAACACACACGGCTATCATATAAGGGGGATTATGAGTGTGAAAAGGGCATGCAGGCCCTCTTAGAGAACAGGAAGGCGTCCCAACCTGACTGTGTGTGTGTATGTGTGTGTGTGTGTGTGTGTGTGTGTGGCGTCTCCTCCTTCCCTTTCAAGTGTGACAGTGATTAATGATTCTCAGCTGTCAGGTACATTACTCACATGACCTCTCCTTTTCACTGACACATTTTCTTTCTGTCTCTCTATGCCAGAGACACAAACAGAATGACTGGCGAATGAAAAAAAGGAAAAGGGTTGAGGGTGGAGGAAACAACATGTGTCTCCCTATGGACAGTAAGTAGGAGTGCTTTCAGCAAGCGGGACAAAACCACTAATGAGGGGACAAATATTTTCACATATGCATCAGTGTGTGTCCTCACGCCTTTGTCAGTTTGAAGAAACCAAGGCGGTACTCCATCTCCCTCCCTCGCTAGATGATGGACGGAGATGGATGAAAAGTTTCCTCTCCTGGATCGAGCCGTCGTCAGCGAGCAGGCATCTGCTTTCCATCTCTGCAGAGACCGTCCTAAACCCCGACATAGACTGTTATTGAAGGAACTGATTATAGATCTGCTCCATCAGGCAACGACAACTCCAATCCGTCTCTCGAGGGTCAGAGAGGAGGCATCGCCTGATGAGGCATTGTCTCGTCCAGAACGGACTGAAAGTTCTGAAAGCAAATGACTTTGCTTTTAAGCACCGCGAGTCAGCCAAGACTTTGATTTATTCGACTGGCTTTTACTTTAGATAACAAAAACACTGGACTCGGAGCGGGTTTGTCTTCTGAGGCCTAGAACATTGTAAACCTTTCAGAAGTGCGCTAGCATCACAGAAATCCTCCTTTAGCTCTCTTTCCTCCAACATAGAATACAAAAGAGAGGATACTCTGTGGGGGGAAAAATGAAAACAGAGAAATAGGAATAAAGAGCTCCAAACTTCAGAGTAATTACCCATGAGGCTCCTCCCAGCTCTCTCCCTTTCTCTCTCTCTCTCGCTCTCTCTACAGGGCTGTCACAGAGTTATGGCAGGAGTGGAAAGTATGTGAATTTAAACAAAGATTTTAATCGCAGCAGCGCAAGCCTT
This sequence comes from Enteromius fasciolatus, assembly GCA_032361145.1. NCBI lineage: Eukaryota > Metazoa > Chordata > Actinopteri > Cypriniformes > Cyprinidae > Enteromius > Enteromius fasciolatus. Next base: position 1,992,640 of record JAUMHR010000089.1, read on the forward strand.
TCTGTCACATTTGATTTATTACCAACAACGGATTAATGCCGGAGAGGTGAGGAGGTCAGCGGCTACAGAAAAGAGAAAAGAGAGAGAGATTTTTCAGGCCACACAACACAACTGTCATGAATGTGTAAACGCGCTTGTCCGGTGTTTTCTGTTCGTTTGCTTACAGCTGCTTCCACTTCTCAATCTTTCATATTAGTAAGGAGGAGGACAATGTTTTTAAGAATTGTGTGCTGATGGAGGACGGCACATTTGGCTGCACGTGATGGAGGGTTTGACACAAGCTCTTAATACTCCCTGCAGCTTTTAATCAATGACAGTTATATAATATCTGCTGCATAATTGAAATGAATGAAAATAGTGATGGTGAAATGCTGGAGGAATATCTGTAAGCCGCTGTATTGTGATTGACAAAATTAATTTTTGAACTTCATTATGTGTAAAAAGAATGGCTGTGTCTCAATTCACACACCATCTGTCCTAAATAGTATATGACAGTGGGAGTTCCCCAGCACTGCACATTTTGATTGTCTCTTTTATTTTACACACCTAATTTATCAGCTCATTAGCAGAGACTCCAAGAACAAAGTGGGTGTCAGAAAAAGGAAACATCCAAAATGTGCACTGTTGGGCTGCTTCAGGAGTGATATGTAAGTCATAGTGCATATAATCTAGTAATATTGGGCTGCAGAGGAAGACAAGTTTGTAACAGTCCAGTTGTAAAGCAGGCACAGCGCTTTTTGAATATATGCACAGAAAATTGAAATATTAATGAATTTTAAGATCATGAAAAAGAAGCTAGATGTTAGGTATGTTCATTTTTTCATTACATCTTAAACATTATGCTTACATGTTATTTTCGTTTGCCACTTTTAAATCAGTTTTCAGTTTAATAGATCTTATTATGGGTTTTTTTTTCTTGTGATGGCAAAGCTAAATAAATATTCAGCAGCCATCAATCCAGTCTTCAGTGTCACATGATACTAGGGGTGGGACGATACAGGTAACTCACGATTCAATTCTGTAGCGATATATGGCCCACGGTAATGATAATATCACGATTCGCGATATCTACGATATTCAATATATTGGAAGAAATTTCATCAACGATATATCACGAT
>JAUMHR010000089.1:2038586-2051908 GCA_032361145.1 Enteromius fasciolatus
TATACAGCAGACCATCAATAAATGTTTCCTGTAAGCATTACTAGCATTATTTGGCATAAAACTGATTGTAAAAAGGCTCTGAATCCCAATGTTTCGCCTCAACACATGAAAAAAATATGTTTTCATAGAAGTTACGAAAGGTGAAGTTCTACGTTATAACTAATAAAATAGAAAACACAAAAGTCCAACGTAGGTAATAATTTCTACAAAAACAGGATCACGAGAAAATGACTTGCATCACTAATGGGCAAAATACATATTCCTCAATCATGGGCATTATTCTGTACGGTTGGTTGACTGAAAATATGTTGTTTAACTAATGTCATCATTACACTCAACTAACGTTAGTCATATTCCACGACGTCAAAAACAAACCAAACTGAAGTCGCGCGCAGAAACGTTTAAATTTAAACAGTTCCCAATAAAACGCAATGACATCTTAAGTGTAAAACAAATATTTATAAGGAATAAAAATAAACAAGGCCTGCCTCTGTATATAAAATGGTGCTGTTTCAAATAACACATCAACTCGCCACGGTAACTTCGCGACGTGCTTCACGAGAAAAAGAAACTTAACGTACCTCTTCCGAGTCGTCGATACATTTGTTGAGTTTTTCGTCATCCTCGAGCAGTTCGTTTAACTGAGTTAAGGTGTAAGAACTTAACTTGTTCTCAAAGCCAGCCATGTCTGGCACAGCGGTGTCTTTCACACTTTGAACTCTGTCTGTGGATCGCGGTCGGACTGGGTAACGCTGCTATTTTCAGCCGGAAGACGGCAGGAGGAGATGCGTGACGTCAACAGAGTTTTTTTTTTCATTTGATGCTCACGAACTCTCTCCAAAATGATTATTAACATTTCTTTTGTGTCTTTCAAAATATATAAATCATACACATGTTGAAGTACTAAAATACAAAAATATATTAAATTATAAATTAAGTAAAAAACTCAAATCTAAAATTAAAAACAAACTAAACAATGACAAAAGCTAAGTATTAATACTATAAACTACGCTATTAACTGTATTGGCAGTATATGTGAAATTTAAAGAATGAAACAATTATTTGTCCATCAACTCATTTTATTTTCATTATAAAGTTTATTGATATATCTGTACTATTTAAATCTGAAACAATAGCACAGTACTTCAAGTATAAAAAATATTTATTGCTTAAAGCTTTATTCAGTGCAGTACTCCTGTCTAGTAATGCACTGTTTGAAATGTGTGATACATCCCCAGATTAGAATAAATACAATTAAATAAACATCTCTCTAGGATTAAGGTCTTCATACAATCAAATGAAGCACATTTCAACTTTGTCTTAGTAGTGTGCTTCAAGCTCAGTGTCGCTACAGTCCTCTGCACTCTCCTTATCTCCTTCCTCCAGCTTCCATGGTGGGGCTGGCGATGGGTTGTGAACATCTACATCTATGTCAGTCCCCAGGATCTGCCTCTGCACCAGCTTGCAGTAGAGGCCTGCCCTGGCCATGAGTTCAGCATGCGGGCCCTGCTCCACCACACAGCCTTTGTCGATCACTAGGATGTTATCTGCTCTCTCCACTGTGCTCAGTCTGTGGGCAATCACTAAAACCGTGTGTTCTTGCATTAAGTTATTTAGAGCCTGCTGAACCTGAAAGAAAGTATGACACAAATGAAGTCTAATGCAAGACTGAAAAAGCCCACTTAAGCCACATCCTTTCGAACGAATAGTCGTTGCTTACTATGAATTCGCTTTCTGAATCCAGCGCACTTGTGGCTTCATCCAAAATGAGAATGCTAGGGTTTCTGATAAGAGCCCGAGCAATGGCAACTCTCTGTTTTTGCCCACCAGACAGCTGAGTCCCCTTCTCTCCAACCCCTAAAACAGAGGATAGAGAATAAATTAATTAATTATCAGCCAAACTCTGGTACAAAACAGATGTGCCAAATATAATATAATATAATATAATATTCTCTGGTACAAAACAGATGTCAAATAAGTCAAAAACATAAAATCAAATCAATTATGTATTTAAATATATATTGTCACAATTGCATTTTAATATAAATATTTGAAATATTAATAATATAAGATTATTAGTGATATGATATTAATAAATATACAAATCTAAAAAATGTATAAAAATAAAAATATAGTATAATTTAAAAAAGCAAACATAAATATAATATAATGCAATATAATATGTAAAAACTGTAGTAGAAAACATGTCAAATAAATCAAAAATGTGAAGCATGAAAAAATGTAAATGCATTTTGGTATACATATTCATAATATATATAGTTACACCCCTATAATATAATATAGTATAATATAATAATAACTAACCAGTTTCATAGCCTTTGGAGAGGCCTGTTATGAAGTCATGTGCATTGGCATTAATGGCAGCTCTAATGACTGCCTCCATGGGGGCTTCAGGTACACCATAGGATATATTCATCTGAACAGTGCGGGCAAATAGAACAGGCTCCTGACTCACCAGTGCTACCTATATTAAAATAAATAAATCTTTAATTTGCATTTGGTTAGACTACTTCATTTGAATTATCAGTAGCCACTGTAAAATGTACGACAGGCTGCACTGAAAACTACATAAATATTCTTAAATTATGTCTCCAGATTAGCCTCGGCATATATCCCACCTTAGAGTGATAGTATTTGTGCTGGAAGCTGTTCACAGGTCGACCATCCACTAGCACTTGGCCTTGCTGTGGGGCATAGAAATTCTCCAGCAAACACACACATGAGCTTTTTCCTCCACCAGAGGGCCCTACCAATGCAGTCACTTGCCCAGGGCGAAGACTGAAGGAGACATTCTGAGGAAAGAAAATCTGGGTTTAGTTTTCTTCCCATTTCTAGGAATTCTGTTACTGATTCACTAGTATATCATTTAACAAGAAAACATATAAACCTTGCATTCGAAGTTACAACCACTAATACTTTTTAATAATTTTAACCATAGCTACTTAGTTTAAGCTTTACGCTCAGGGACACAACTGTAATAAAGTACCTCAATAATTCTGTAGTTAACCCACGTGTTTTCAGCCTAAACCATTACCATTAATCAGTCCTTACACACAGATATGTGGGATTTATCTGTTCACACTGAATGTAAACAATGTGGTGCAATGTGACACAATCACAGCCAGTCAGAACATATGTTATATGGTCAGAGAGTAGCATTTCTGCATTATGTCTGGTTAGGTTATGGTGTTATACTTTGCTGTTAGTTTATCGCCTTCTATTAAAAGTGTACTTTCGGTAAACTACCTTTAATATATTCATCTCTGGCCGTGTTGGATATGCAAACGTCACATTTTTGAATTCAACCTGCCCTTCAAATGTCTCTGGAGCTTCTTGGCCATCAGGGATATGTTTAGGTTTCCTGTCGATATATTCAAACACTTTCTCTGCAGCTCCAACGCCTTGCATCAGACCTGTGTACACTGACGAGATACTCTGTAAAAACAACAGAAAGTAAGACTTTGTGTTTCAGATTTATCAAGCACACACACATTAAAAGAAAACCACTATACCTCGAGGGCCTCTCCGAGCTCCAGCTCATAAATGATAAAGGAAATAAGGGTCCCTCCACTCATCTGATTTGTCACCACTAGGTGGCCTCCATAATACAGGATTGCAACATGCAAGGCTAGCTCAGAGATCTAACAAGGAAAATAGAGAACCAAAATTTGCATCATTGTTCACACTGGCACTGTTGATTTTTTTTTTTAGATCTATAATATACTTCAAATTACCCAAATAAGAAATGTAATTACGATATTGGAAAGAAAAATGTGATTTTATGAATGAGAACAAATATTGAAGGCTTCAATATGCTCGCAAAATACCTACATAGCTGGACCACATGAAGCAGGCATAGGCAACTGCTTGTTTCTTATTAAGAATTAACATCTCCTGTAGTTTGCTGTTGTATGAGTCTCCCTCCTGATCTTCATTTGCAAAACTTCGCACTGTTCTCATAGCTGATATTGTTTCCTCCGCCACTTTATTGGCCTGAGCCAGTGCTGTCTGAACTTCTTTGGTTAATTTCTGTCAAACATCAAAAATGTGGAATGTTAATCTTTTTTTTATATCAATGCATTAAAAATGCTATGATAATGTGCATTTGTGAAAAATAAAACAATATAGAGCATATGCTGCTATAAACTACCATGCACCATTTGTCATTGATTGATTGATATCTTTTTTTAAAGCAATTTATTTGCATATGCATAACTTACCTTGTAATACTCTCCATACAGCTTGGAGACCACAGCTATGTATGGGAAACCCATGATGGTGACTACGGACAGCTTCCATGACATCCCAAACATGAATATGAAGATGCCCACAGCTTTCACAAAGCTGCGCAGGAACAGGTTAACATTTTGTGAGATGAGGTCACTCACCTGAGTAGTGTCTGAGGTAAGTCTAGAGGTAATGTCACCTGTAAGACAAACCATTGAGAGCTGAATCATTGATGTCTTCTCTACTTCCACTTGCAGCTAAACAATAGCATTAATGCATTAGATTTGGCTTTGGTTTCTCTATAAATACGCCGAATCATGACATATTTTTTTTCTATTGTCTGCACACAGGTCCAGGAATCAACTAAATAAATAATAGCAAAGGCGGCAATGCCAAATACAATTCAGCATGCAAAGAGATGTATGAATATAAACCAACCACAAGTCAGCATGCAAATATTATTGTGATGTATTTGCTGTTCGGTACATTTTTAAGACTGACCATTTAAATATAAATCAAAGAGAGATTTTCAAATATTTTAAAAGAAAGAAAATAATAATATATATATATATATTAGAGATTTTAAAATCTTAATTTGCTTTAAATAATTAATCACATGTAAAATAAAAGTTTTTGTGTACATAATATATGTGTATGTAGTGTGTATATTTATTATGTATATATAAATACACACACATGCATGTACATATTTAGGAAAAATATGTTGTTTATATATTAAATATATTTATATATAAAATGTATATGAATATAAAGTATTTTCTAAATATATACTGTATGTATATGTCAATATATGTACACAATACACACACATATATTATATATTATATTCACAATTTTTTTTTAATCATGATTGATCATTGCCCAGCAGTATTATATACACACAGATACAAATATAAGGATAAACATAAGAAAATGTAAGCTATAATTGGAGCATAACATTACCTGTATGGTTAGCATCGAAGAATCCAATCTCCTGATGCATTAGTGATCTAAAGAGAAGGTTCCTAAGTCGAATGTTCAACCTGGCAAACGTAACGGAAAAGACACCTCCACGAAACCCAATGGCTAAGGAGCTAAAAAGAAAAAGAAAGATAAATTATATGATATGGAAACAAAGAAATCAATCTCTGCTGTCGATAAAACTTAAAGAAAAGTGAAATCCAGACCTGCTCACCTGACCAAAGCCAAAACAGAGAGAATAATCAGTGGTTTGGCAAAATGATCCATGCTTTTCTGGATAACTATGCCATCTATTGCTCGTCCCGTGTAATAAGGTATGAAAGCTTCACCTTTGGGGAGGAAAATATTATGTCTTGTATCATATTAAAGTCTATTAAAAAGGATTAATGCTTAAATAATGCTAACCTTGCTGTACATTTACTCAAGACTTTATGAAATTGTTGACTGAGAATGACTATTGGCAACATTAGCAAAACTTACCGCTCAACACAAATGACAGAAAAAAAGACTACTGTGACTCATAAAAATTTCACTTATGATTACTTGATTCACTACATTTCTTAATATGAGTTAGAACTGTGAAAGTGAACTTACACACAGCAGACAGGAGAAGAAAGAAGAAAGCAATGGCCAGCAAACCAGAGTCCTTCTTACAGTACGATAACAGGCGGCTAATTGTGGCCCCTGAATGGGAATGCTCTTTCCTTGACTTTCTGCTCTTCTTACTAGACTCATCCTCGATCTCTGTACCATCCACCAGCCTCTCCGTCTCCTCACTATCCTCACTTTCAGATACAGAATTGGGAGTCCGTGACAGAAGCTTCCATAAGATCATGACGCCTATCGCTGATGCACAAGTCCAGGAGAACAAACTTAGGAACCAGGAGTTATACATCAGAGCTCCCTCCTCGGAGAGCATCAACAACTTGGCAAGAGCATAAGTCATGTTGGTGAGGCATAAAAGAGAAACCAGCGTCCCCAAGTTTGAAACCCTCTGTGGACCATCAGTCCTGTTATAGAACACCCCGATGGTGGCCCCGAAAAGAAGACTGGCCCGTATGAGAACGGTTCCCCACAAGTCCACAGTTGAACGGTGTATGTCAAAGTCTTTTAATTCATCTGAAAATATATCAAGACTTGATCCACGTGCATACAAAACTGTGGTGACCACTATATCCACCAGAGTGAAAACCAGGCTGACACTAATAATAAAAGCAACCCTCATTTCCTTCACAGAGCCTTGAACTTGCTGAAATACAAATGCTAAGCGTGAGCAGCAAATATTCTACATGGAATTGATTTCTATAGGGCGAGTAAACATATTAATGACACAGCAGCTTGAAACCAGACGGACAGGTCTGGACTCGTAATAGAAAGTCTATGTGAATGTACGGCGTCTGTCAAGTTGGTTCGCTGGCCTGCGCAGCTTAACGCTCTATAGCAGACTTATTCAATGGGGCAGTAGAGAATACATTTTCCGTCTAAGAATCAGGTTTTTCTTCGTAAATCAATATTCAAAACTTATCTTAGTCCCAAAAATTCCAGGCATCAGTCTTCCAGGCTTCTTTACCGGCGCTGTGCAATGACAGGAAGAGAGAAAAGAATACAGCACCGAAGCCCCGCCTCCGTGACAGCAGCCCAATCAGAAAGGACTCCGGTCACATTGTAAAATACACCAGTATTTACATATTCTGCTGGAGAGGGCGTGAGGACATTTTATTTCAATAATACAGGCACATTTTAAAATGCATATAATGGTTTGTATTTGCGCTACAAATTTATAAGGTAACAGATATATATGTTCTCTGTTATAGATCAGTAGTAAAAACCTAAAACATAACATTTAAAGTAAAAGGCCACTTAAATAAGCCTTTTTTAAAAAAGCTGTTTTTAAGCACACGTATATTTTATTGTACTAGAAATAATTATCGGTTAGTACACTTGTAAATGTGAAATAATATATAAAGGTGTACTCCAGTCATACTACTAATTGCATAGTAATTGGCACTATAATACATTTTCATTTAAGTCCTTCTACTTATATTTATAGGCAATGGAGCATTCATAGGATTCCTACAGTTGTTTATTTATTTACTATTTTGTTTATATTATTTTGTTAAATGAAAAATTAACTAAAAACTAACACTGTCTGTCCTTGCGTTATTCAATCAGTCAATCACTTTTATTTATATAGCGTTTTTAACAACACAGATTGTAGCAAAGCACTGAACATTATCAAGTAGGAAAATAGAGTGATGGTAATGTATAATGACGAGATTGCTTATTAATAAACAAATTTGAGGCTTTGAATGGACTTTAGTCACCAATTTTGGTTGGTGTTTTATCATTAAATACAAATATACAGAAATGTAACAAAACTGTTTTATGAATTATAACAAATATGACTGAATGCGACACAGCATTTCAACACTAAACGGTCAATTTCAGACATGTTGCCATGTGGCAAGCTGTCCAAATCATAACACTTGTAACAAGGTGAGGTCAGCTTCATTGTGAAACGTGCTGCAATCTGTGGTCACGTTCTTGCACCTTTGTTCAACCCTCATTATTTCAAAGGCAAACAGGAAGTTGCATGAGTCATATTTGCCACATAATAACTGTTAAATTTTAACCGATTAACAAATCCGTTTACTACAAATGAAAACAGTTAATTGTTGTAGCATTTACCATAATTTAAAACAAAACGGAGCAAAAAGTAAGCTATTTATGATACAAAGTCTGAAAATTTGTAACTATTTATTGACATGTATAACCTTAATGTTTCATTTTCACACAAATGGATGATTAGGTGATTAAATAAACAATGAAGCAAATTTGCTGTTTGCAAATTCAGGCAGTCAAAAACACTTTGTTGGTATATATATAATAATAAACTAAAAAAAACAAACAGAAAAAGATCATTCTTTTTTTGTAGTAAGGAACGCTGATTATTACAATCTTCACCATTTAAGTTTACATAACATTCCTCCAGATAATACAGAAATAGAAGTATGTCAGATGACTCATCTAAAGCAAATACAGATAAAAATGTCAACCAAGCAAACAACTATATCTTTGGGTGTGTATTTCAATAAACAAAAAAAAAAAAACAAGACCATCATCCGTATCAATGAATGCCATGAGGTGAATATTATACCATACTTTAATCTGCTACATTATGTGCTGAACCAGAAAGTAAACATGAGTTCATCTGCTTGACCTGCTGTCTGTAGACCATTCTCTGCAGATATCAAGTCTTCAAGCTGTAGTCTATGCAAATACACTTTTGCAGATAGTGCTTTACGAATAGTCAGATCAAAAAAGATTTTCAGTGCACATCAGAGTCTGTTAGAGGATATTCCAAGCCATTTTTCTTGGCTTCAGGTACATTCTGGACTGTGGTAAGGACTGTCTCTACTGGAAAAGACAGGTAGAGGCTTTCCTTGAGCTTTTTTGCTGAGGGTGTTTCCTCTGTGCTGAACAATGGGTCTGTCACAGTGAGAGTGATGGAAGGCATATTTCTAGCCTTCCGTTTTGCATTTTTCTTTTCTTGTCTGTATGCAACATTCATGTTTGTGACTACCTGTATAGACAAAAACAACATTGTCAGAAAAATAATGTGCAATTACCAGTTTGTCTGCACTAAAAGCAGTGTTTTCAGACATTCTTTCTAATAAATGCTACTTCTTAGATATGTACAACAATTTAACTGCTCAATTAGTAAATTACAAGAATAAGAAGATTTTAACTAAACAAACAAATGCTCAGACTTTACCGTCTGTCTGATGTTATTCTGTTGTTCCAGCAAGGAGGAAAGAAAAGCGTTTGTGTCCTCTTCATTAAGGCTCTCGCCGTCCTGATCCTGATAGCAAAGAAGAGGATCAAGCTGTGTTTTTAAAAAAGAGAAAAATATAGATTTTTAATTGCAATTTAGACAATGTAACTTCTTGCTTATTATTTCTGTGTGCCGTGGGTGGGTTTGACTGACGGCGGTCTGCATGTAGATGACCTCAACTCTTAGTAAAGATGATGGGTACAATGTGTAACATATTTCACATAAAAATATTAATACCAAATGCTCTAAGCTTTTTTTGTTATTTATTGTGAAAATGAATGTGCAAAATAAACTTAGTGGGGGAAAAAAAATTCTCAAATGGTTTTCAAACACAAAGAGCCAAATGTTTCTTTGTACAACACACTAAACTAAAGCACAGCTAAATTTTACATTTATTAAACGGGTTTAACAAAAGCCTGTGAAGCCGACTTAAAAATTAATCTCTCAGAGACAGCATTATCACTATTGGTATTAATGAAACTTGCTTTCATTCAAATATACCATCTTCTTTTAAAGTATTGTTAATTTTAGAGCCAAATGATGTAATGGGTGGAGTTATGTTTAGGGTAATGGGTAGGGTTGGAGTATCTACCTCCACCCATTATGTCCAGCGAGGGGGAGCTGGACCTCAAACTCCACCTATTGGCTCTCCTTTATTTGGTTGCTACTTTAATTGGAAGATTCAGTGTGAAAATATACAACAAAAAATGTGTGATTAATTATTTATCACTTATTACACACCACTTCACAAAACAATCTCATATCTTATTAGTTAATTCTCTTACCTCACTAGACAGGTTGGCTTTTCTGTTGAATATTAAAAAGTGTGGTGTAAATTTTGTCGTAGCGTTGACCGATGTCCTAAAGGTGGCCAAAACTGGATCGAGAAAATCATCCCACTCCACCTGTTTCTCCACCACCATCTGTTTTATGGCATCCCTCAGCATATTACTGCTGCGATCAAACAGCGCGTTGCGCTGCGGCTGGTCTACTGACAACACTCTTTGCACTATGTTCCACCGGTCACACAGGTGCTTTGTAACCTAAATGAATCAATAATAATGATGTTAAAATATAATTATTTATCTGTATTGCAAAAAAGGTTGCTATTTTGACAAAAAAAAAATTTACCTCCTCACAGAAGTCAGCACTTTGAGAGCAAAATATTGTTTTTGCAGAACCAAATCTGAGGGGGGCAGACACATTTTTAGGAAATAAGCATATTTATTCATTGTTAATAGGGCAATATTGTCTCACCTGCAAGTAGATGAGGAAATGCATCGTGCAACACAGAGACCATCTTTTTTTTGTACAGGAAAGGCCTCTACCCATTTACTGTAGTAATCTGTAATAATAACAATGTGTGTATTCCCTCTAAGTGCAGTGCCTGGGAATGGACCTGTTTTCCAATAACACAAATGAAGACATTCGGTTACGCCTTAGAAATTCGTCCTGCTGATAAGTTAGACTCCTTAAAAGTCCCTTTTAACTTTTAAAATTTTTACCGATTATTTCAACGGCTAAAATGTCCCATGGACCATCCACCTTGATAGGTCGTACCGTTCTAGCCAGGTTTTTATTCCGCTCTGCGTGTTGACACGTTTCACACACTTTAATCTGAAATAGATGTTACAGTGATTTCTATATTAAAGTATGAATACAAACACGACAGTAGCGAGCACATCCATTCCTAAAAGGGTCAGATTAATGACATCCACTGCATACCCAATCCACAACATCCTTGACAATGCCAAGCCAGTAGTATTTACTCTGAATCCTGTGAACGGTCTTCTTCTGTCCCAGGTGATGTCCAATGTCATTGAAGTGACACTCCAAGAATATCTGTCTCTTCCGCTCTGCCTCAATCACTACTTCTCGCTTTTCTTCTTTCTTTGGTCCCACATAAAACAGCCGACCATCTGTAAATAGAGTCAGAAACCCACTAAATTTGTGTAAAAACATGGCTTTAAAATCTGTTTTACATATAATATTTACACATCAGGTGAAAATTCATTAAACGTGAAAATTGTCCAGTGATAATTATAAAGCACCATACAGAGATGGTTTTATATATAGGCTTCAGATTTTTGGAGACAAGTTAACTTGAGAAATAATAAAAGATTTCTGTCCTTGTTTTACAGGAAATACTGAAAAATACTAAAATACTGAAAGAATCCAAGATTACTGACATTATTATAATGATTCCGAATGTAATGTGCAAGATTTGTTCTCACCGTCAATCATAAATTTCTGAGCATATCTTTTGAGATTTTTCTTGCGAATCTGGTTCATGGATTGAGGATAACAGCCCTCGGCAACAAACGTGTAAATGTCCCCAAGTCTGTTTGAGCTGGACTCCACCACCTCCTCTTCGGCAACGGGCAACGAGTCCACACTCAACATTCTGCTGCGAATATACGGTCCCAGGCTTTAAATACATAACAGACGGCACAGCTATATAATCATCCAATTTTAAATTTAAAACTACAGGCGCACCGACACTGGGGACAATTAAAACGTGTTTCTGACTCTTGCCTTGAACTTGCACGCTCACACAATAACAGTCGGACGGAAGGAATTAAGTGACGTACCAGGATGTAAACATTATTTTTATTACTCTCGATATTTATCTCACTTTTTTAGATACTCATAGGAACATGTCTCGGTTACTTATATTTATAAACAAAGCAATATGTAGCATTATGAAATCAGATTGTTTTAATCAGGTGACGTTATTCATTTTATGGAAGCCGTTTGTTCCTATACGGACATATTTCTGGTCGTTCCAAAACATTCAGTGAGTGGGCGGAGCTTTGAACAGGTTGACAGTTCACTGGTCTAACTTAACCAACTTAACAATGAAGACATTTTACACATGCAATTGTTTTTTCAGAGACAATATTTTTCTTGAAGAATATAAACTTCACGTTCGTTTTGTCTCAGAGAACCAGTTCAGGATGGACTATCAGAATGTAAGTAATCTACAGCAACACTGACTGATCTCTTAATGTTAAATACTTCTCCATTTCCGTCTAAACACCAGTGACATTTGTTCAAGATCCTCAGGTCCCTGGGTTGCGTGTCTGAGTCTCAGTTCAGAGACGTGCTTGGAAATGTGAGTGAGCTCTGAAGCAGAAATCACTCCTGTAATAACGATGGAGATCAAGGCTGTAACAGGAAGGTTATTTATTATTCAGTTGTGTATTTGTAGATTAATGCAGAAATCGAAAGACGCCAGAGTCATAAATTGAAATCAGCAGAGAGAGCAGCTACCATTAAAGAGATTTATACACCCCTACATCAACATGTTTATCATCTGCAGGTACTTACATTCAGTAGTCCAGATAGTCTCTGATTGAAACGCATTCACTGATATACTGTAATAGCATCTATCCTTTGCAAGGAATCATTCCTGGCCCCAGTGTTTTTACAGTTGGTAAAATACTGTACTTCAAGTGATGCAACCATAGAAGGACTAATGAAACTCATCAAGACAGAGGCAGGTGAGCTGTTTCTTTACTCAGTTTTCAGTATAAACCTGTCAAATTATATAAGAAAAATCACGGCAACAAATTCTGTTTATATCGTGCACTTCACAGCACCAAGGGTCTTCCGATTCCCAGTGTTCCGAAAGGAATTCTGCAAGGACTTTATGGAAGAGCTGGAACATTTTGAACAGTCTGATGCACCGAAGGGCCGGCCAAACACCATGAACAATTATGGAGTACACATCTTTTATCATACATACTTAATCCAGTTTGTGTGATTAATATTGCCATCAAAAGGCTGACTAATTTTGTTCTTTGTTTAATAATAATTTTACATCTGTCTCAATGAATACAGATTCTCCTTGATGAACTGGGCTTTGATGAGAGTTTCTTCACTCCACTGAGGGAGGTCTATCTGTGTCCACTTACGGCTCTGCTCTACAGTGACTGTGGAGGAAGCTGTCTGGACAGTCACAAGGCTTTTGTGGTCAAGTATGATATGCGTGAAGACTTGGACCTCAGCTATCATTATGACAATGCTGAAGTCACTCTCAATATATCACTGGGGAAAGACTTTACAGAGGGGAACCTATTCTTTGGAGACATGAGACAGGTGATGTGACTTATACAAATTTTCCAATAATAAGGGGCCTTTGGAAAACCTGAGCCGGTTGCATAAAGTTAGTCAGCTAAATTTTTCTTTAAGACTGGTAACAGTTTTTAAAAATTCAGTATGTATATTAGTCTCAGATAAATACAAAAAATAAAAC
>JAUMHR010000089.1:2052008-2071790 GCA_032361145.1 Enteromius fasciolatus
CTCTTGGCTAACTGCTAGTTGGTGGGACTAGCTCTTAAAACACTGTCTTAAAACGAAGGCTAAATTTATGCAACTGGCCCCTGATCCTTAATGCATGCAGTCAGTCGAATAAAATAAAATATAATTTCACATCCACCATTCATCTTCCCTGAAAGCACAAACAAACTGTTTCTTCAAGAAGAAATTTTATTTCATAATCATACAACACCTTAGTTTACTTTACAAATACATTGACAGCTTTGGACGAAACAGCAGGCAGCACAAGCACGCGGCCTAGTAATGCATGTTAAAAGTGTATTTACAGTGTCGTGATCATGTGCATTTGTTTTAGGTGCCTCTGAGTGAGACGGAGTGTGTGGAAGTGGAGCATCACGTAACTGAAGGTCTGCTACACAGAGGCCAGCACATGCACGGAGCTCTGCCCATCTCCTCAGGCACACGCTGGAACCTGATCATATGGATGCGAGCTTCAAGTGAAAGGAACAAACTCTGCCCTATGTGTGGTAAGAGACCCACACTAGTGGAGAGCGATGGATTCAGTGATGGCTTCACCATGGACCCTGCCGGTATTAGCAGTAATGTGTCATGTTCTTTAACATGAGGCTGTTCAGTCCATATGGGAGCTGATCTATGAGAGTCTCATTTATGGTGCTCAAGTAATCAGTAAAAAATTATTTTGGTGGCTTCTTCAAAATCAGTACTAAAGGTATAGGACTTGATTTATGTTCTTGGGTAATTTTGACTGTGAATGACCTGATTAAATATTTATTTGATTGTAAATGTAGTAGTTTTAAACCTACTAAATGTCTTATCTTAGGATAAACTGTTAATATATATACTGTACAAGGAATCTGAGATGTACAATAAAACCTAATAAACATAAAAATAAAAATAAGGTATATGACTTATATGTACAAAACATCAATTTCCGTGTATATATATATATATATATATTATTCTGCCACCTCATTTCCTTTACCAAAATTCAAGTTGCCAGGTAATTGTTCAAAAGTTCCAAAAGTTAAATCTCATGTCGGCCAATATCCATCATTTGCAACCTTTCAATTTAACACACATTCATATACAGAGCTTGTTTTTTGGTTGTTTCTTTTCCCCAGCTTTGATTTTTGAGTGATATATGCAGGAAAAGAAAGGGAAAGG
This sequence comes from Enteromius fasciolatus, assembly GCA_032361145.1. Lineage (NCBI taxonomy): Eukaryota > Metazoa > Chordata > Actinopteri > Cypriniformes > Cyprinidae > Enteromius > Enteromius fasciolatus. The sequence continues at coordinate 2,053,170 of JAUMHR010000089.1, forward strand.
AAGGAAAAGCATGACTGTTTGGAGAAAGGCAACACTACTAGACCCAGAGGTAGCAGTTATAGAGGAAAACAAAATCAGTGTTGTTTATCCCTGTCATCATCATATCAATAGTACTGGAATCTTGAATGTAAAATTGATCTATGGTTCTAAAATGAAATTGCAAAAGCGTGTTTGCACTGCATAAATATAAACAGTCTAAAATATAGTCTCATTTGTAGTAAGAAAATAATCTTTCCGCCTTCCCATTATTTCAATGTTATATTGTTTTCTATTGCTTAATGCATCCATTGCATAAATCAAACATTTTGGCTCAATGTTTGCCCTTTAAAATAATTCAACATTTGACTTCTTATGCCACATCACAGTTATGTGTACCCATAAAGTGCTGTCTGATCCATAAGTGAACATAAACTTGTGTATTAGCCACACAGGATCTTCAAAGAAGCTGAGACGGAGGATGCAATGTGTCACACTGCACAACTGGAGAACCGATATTATAGCGTTGTTTCGCTGCTCATGTCCCTGTGATCTCTGTGTCTGCCTCTAGGGTTAATATCTGTGTCATCATAGTCCGACTCCATCTCAATCTTCACCTGGGGCACGGGGCAGGACATCCCTCTGGCCATTGGCATCGCCGGGGATGACGGACAGGAGATCTTCAGGTGCAGAGTGATGCTGTGGAATGGCAACTTCCAGTTACAACAGTGAGGATAAGTTAGAGGAGAGGGCTATGACAGGAAGGAGGAACAGCTGAGGTTCGGTCTGTATTAAGATGTTAGTTGCAGGGGAAAGATTTGGGATCACCCACAGCAGGAAGAAGGCTCGGTATGCTTGTCCTAGGTTAATGAAATAACTAAAGTGTTTAAATGCAATAAAGACTTGGGTTACTATAGTGACCCTCAACAACAAGATTTAATATTAGTTAATAATTTAGATTATTGGTTAAATGTTAATTTCTAGATCAAACCTTCATAATATATTTTTTACATTCCTGTTAAGAAATAATAGAATAAATAATGTAATAAATTAACAGGATTTTTAATGCTCATTAAATTAAAATACAATATTAATATTGTGAAATACTATTGTAACTTAAAATAACATCTACATCAAAATATATTTCAAATATATATTTTTTTCCCTGTGATGGAAACGTTACAGCAGCCTTGATCCTTCAGAAATCATATTAGCGTACTTATTTAAATAATACAGTTTTGTGGATAATTTTTCTTAATACTTTTATAAACAGAAATTTCAAAAGAACAGCATTTTAGAAATATTTTTGTATTTTGTAACAATGTGAAAGTCTTTACTACAGGCTACATGTAATACTTATCTAAAGTATCAAAACTTACTAACCCTGTATATATTTTCTATTTCTATTATATATCATATATAGTAATAGCATTATTATTTTTTGTAATTGTCTTACAAGACAAAAGGATGCTAATATAATGTATTATGATCATTAACAATTGTATATGTGAAAATTAAAAAAAATACTATAATATTTAATATGATAATAATCCAAATAATACCTAATACAGTAACTAATGATAACAAATTGAACATTTAAAGTTAAAGTGAACACTTCATCCAAACCATGCCCCCTGAACAGCAATGCAGACATGAAACCCAGCAGATTTTACATCATTACTACATCAGAATGATACAGAGGCACACATTTGGATAAGAATGGGTTGTGAATATAGTGTGAGAGGAACCAGGCTGAGAGGGGGGTGGGGGGGGGGCCTAGAAAATCTAGTACAAGCACAGAGTTATTCTGTGTAAGCACTCTTATTGGAACCACAGTTATACAGGGAAGAAACAACCAAAATTCCTTAAAATTATTAATATGCATTGTTGTATTACGCTCTTTATATATACTAAAAATCTATTTTTAGAACACTTGCAAAAATGTAAATTCAAATATAAACTTTTCTCATTGACATCTTTCCCAGTATTTATATAAAAACAGAAATAAACAGAAACTGTACCCACATCTAATTATAGAAGTTTAATAATAATTATTTATGCGTGCTGTTTCTTTAGGTGTGAAAATGTAGGCAAAAGAAATAATACATGAATAACACAATAAAATACACATTTTCTATAATAGCATGCAGAGTAAAATACTGATGGTTGCATGAAAACAATTCTATCTGCATTGCTTCAAAGCGCATGGCAAGGGCAATGAAAATGTAGCAAAAAAAATATATACAAGGTTCTGCATGACCTTAATTATAGGTCTTAGCGGTTATTGCTGTCTCTTAGCTATCATCCATTTGTCATCTATTTCTACTGTATATATGTATTAATGCAATCTTTAGTGTTATTAAATGTAAGGGAGGTGTGTGTTTAAGAAGAAATGCGGCAACATGTAAAAAAACAAAAAACTAATAAAGTCGTATCAGTAGTAGTAACTGCCTGGTTGGCATCGTGCCGCCCACTCTGAGTTGGAGTCTGGCGCCTGTAAGAGGTCACGGTAGGGAACGTGTAGTTTGAGCACACAGTACCTGCGATCCAAGTCCGAATCACTGGGGGAGCAGTTTGTATAGGGGTTAAACTTGTCCTGTAGGCCAAAGAACAGATGAAGATTACTATATGCTTACAGCATGTGTCATCCTTGTCTTCGATGCTTTATTGGGATGGGATGAAGCTCTTCTCCACCAGAAGGTGGCACCAGTGAAACACAATATAACAGTGCGGATGTCCAAAATAGATCATTTTTAAGTCAAATCAAACGAAACTTCTCACATTTCAATCCCAAGAGCCTGCATCTTTCTTTGAGTAGTTGGGCTTCTAAAACACTTACCTCTTCTTTGTCATCTCCTCCTTTGCCTTTCTTTTTGTCCTTCTTGGTGTTCTTCTTTTCATCCTCCTTTTTCTTCTTTTCCTTCTCAGGCAGGATATCATCCAGCCATGCCAGATCGTGTTGAGAGAAAACCATATCCAACATCTTTCGTACCACCATGAGACCAAGAATCTGAGGAATCGAGGGAGACGAAAAACCTTTTTTGTATTCTTTACGCATTCTTAATGTTAAGAAGTGAATTATATTAAATTACAGACCACTGGTTTATTTGAATTTAACAAGATGGCCTCTTTACAGCATGATTTAACTACAAATTACAATCATACAAAGTACTGAAGTACACTGATCCCTTACTAAGTTCAGAAAGCTTTATGGCAACTTATGTAGTTTTTACTCATGATATACATTTATGTTTTTGTGTGGCAATGTAAAATGTTATCATACCATGACTGGGAAGATGATAGCGAGGAATGTGGATTTGAGGATCCAGAGAACAGCTAAGCAGATAATCTGCACCAGTGTGAACAGGTGGACTCTTCTCAGCGGTACGTGGCGCAGGTATGAAAAATCTGGCTGGTGTTTTGCTGGCATCATAATCAGTTTGATCCTGTCCCAGAACTATAAAAGACAATGTTTGATTACATACAAAATTGGACAAAATTGGAAAATCGGTCATTACGTACTCATTCTCACCAAAATGGCTCTTAATCGTCAGATCTTTTTGATGATTAAGCTGATTCATTTCACAAAGTGATTCTGATCTGAATAAATGGATTCACTTTAAAAAATGGTTCAGTCTCAAAGCTTTAATCCTATGATTCGTATGAGCTGATTCACTTCACACAATAGTTCAGTCGTAATGATTCGATCTAATGATTTGTTCACTAATCTAATTGATCTGGTTCCTCACTGACTCTGTGATAAGATCTAGTTGCAGTTCGTTTGAAGGGAATATTATCAGTGAATAACAATGTCATTTTGATCTTTCCCTCACACATCAGAAACCTACAGTAGCATCAACTACGTTTTATGATGCTATAATGAAGCTTGACAGCAAGAAAGTCATAAAGGTTGATGGAATGACTTAAGCATTGTTGACTTCCTTTTTAGTGCATACAGTTACCTCGCTTACATTAGATCATCAATCACAAATCCACACGCCAAAGCTTAAGAAGAAAAGAGCACGTTGCTATTTAGAGTCAATCTCAGCTTTTAAGCATTTAGCCTCAAAGCAGCATGAACCTAAATACATTTGTATTCATTCAGTATAGTGTAAAGGTCTCTGCTTGAGGTCCATCATTTTGGCTTTATCCTCCTCTTGTTCTCTAGCTGACATTAAACTAGACTACTAGAGCACAGCAAAGCAGCACCTGGCCTCTGCCAAGCTACACAAGAGGGTGAATTCTCACTGCAGTCTGACAGCCTCATCAAAATGCAGCTCAAAATTGCTTCAGTAAACCCAGCCAGCCTGCAAATATCCATTCCCACAACACCACGCTCTTCTATCCCTGCAGTGTCACAGTGTGGAGAAATCACTCATTTCTAATCGCTAAACACAGTTGTAGCGTGCATGCAAATGAGCGTTACACTTTCCCTGTATAGTTTGAAGGTTTGGTATGATATTAAAACATAGGAGTGTCAAAAACAATAAACAGTTCCAAGCAGTTTGGTTGGGAAAAGGTTAGGTCCCTAAGGCACTTACTTGGATGCCAGAAAGAGAAGCAACACCCATGTAGAGGAAGACTCCATATAATACCGGCATAGGAATGAACTATAAACAAGAAAAAACACACGGCGACAGCGGTTACACTTTAAGTCAGCATGAATGCATAACTACATCTATTTAATCTACTTATAAACGTGAACTGATATTCTCAGTCTCCATTCTGGTAAATAACACAGACTTTTCACCACATAGTCGATTTACTAATGGCTAAAACCTAACCTAATCTTTTCAGATTTATCATTGCATTATTTAAGTGAAATACTTTTCACAAAAACATAACTGTGCTGTTATAAGTGCTGATGTATTTTCCTTTTGTAATTTTAACAAAAAGTGTGCTTACAGGCTCACTTGCCTTTAAAGAAAAGTGATTGGTTTAGTAAGGTTCTCTAAGAATGTTTGACCTTTAAAAACACATTTCATCTACATTTAAATCCATGAATACAAATGATAAAAAAAGGCTTAATGTCGTGTGCTTGCATTATTGCATCTGACCAGTTGAAAATGATTTTCAGGCTACTATATTCTTTTTGAACTCTTAGAAATTTAATTTAAATACATAAATATGCACAAGTTTTGTGCCAGTAAGATTTATATATATATATATATAAAGGAAGTTAAACTGAACCCCCCCCCCCAGAAGAATTTGACTGTGTTTTATATCAGAAGGATCTTGAGGAAAAATGATCACAATATCAAATTTTAATTTATTGGCAATCAAACGTGCAGCCTTCAGGTTACAAGTCTGTCTCTTTAACCATTAGGCCATGAATGTTTCATAACATTACTCTTTGGTGAGCCTTTAAGTCTTCTTGCAAAAGCATTAGAAAATCATACTGACCACAAATTTCAAACGGCAGTGTACATTTCCTCTTTACCCATTTAAAATAGTACAACTATTGTGGAGCAGATAACACAGACATCATAAAAGAACATTTTATGATAATAATTGCTAATCTACCATTAATAATAGGTCAGAGTCAGTATTAATTATCTCTGTCATGTCAACAAGCTCACCTGCAGGATGGGGGCCAAGAAGATAGACACTCCTGTCAGCACAAAGACCAGGATTCCCGTCAGTCTTTGTTCTCTGTAAGAAGCAATAAGAGTGAGAGAAGAGAGACAATAGAAAAATACGGTGAGTGGAGAACTCATTTTACTGCACAGCCATAGTTTTATTTTCTTCTTAACGATACTAAACAATAACAAAGTGGCTACATATAGTCATATGTAAAACTTTGACCTTTTTTTAAACATTGAAAGCAAGTGGCTGATTTACACCAACCACAGTACAAATGTATTTATTTCAGCATTTTCAACCGTATCCAGATGATTAATAGCGGCATTTTGAGGTTTGGAATGTGTTCCATGTAGATTAATTATGATTCAAATAGAAATGCGGTCCGCCTCCGCATGTAAATTAGATTTTATCACAATCGTGCCTGCAATATGTCTTAATAGCGCACTTTCAATAACCGTCTTATAATATATAGCTATTATTAAAGGAAAGACTTGATGTCTATGTCTGTCTCACCTCACACCTAGAAACTGCGGCTGTTCCCCTGGAGCACTAGACTCACTCTCCATCTTCAGTGAGTCGATGTGAGCGATGGAAATGACAGTGGCCGCCACATACCATGGCAGGCCCATAAAAGAGCAGGCTGCCATCAGAAAGCCCACCCACAGCAGATCCAGATGATACCCACAACCTTTCTGCAGCAAGCAGAGCAAGAGTGTGAGGAGGTCAGTGGAAATGGAAAAATAAAATTGGCTAACTCTGTGGATACCTTTAACTTATTTTCCTTGCGGTTGACGATGACAGCGCTGATCTGCTGATCCATGAAGATGAGGATGGTGACGAGGAGCGCGGGGACGGAGCTTGCCAGGTAAACCCACCACGGATTCTTTCCGAATGGCATCACAAACCAACCCCTGTCAGCGCGTGTGGGCTATGTGATTTGAAAAGGAAAAAAAACAATACAACACTGAGATAAACCAAAGGACCCTCTTTATTGAAAAGTCACAAAAAATCTAGATCAGGTTTGTTTTCCAACTTCTTTTACGCTTACCTTGAAATCTGTAGGCACAATGAGTTTGGGTGTTTGCAAACCTATTAGCATGTCCAGCCCCACAAACGTCATGATGGACATGAAGATAGAGAAGTCACTGATCAGCTTCCTTAGCTAGATAGAAAAAGAACAAATATAGAAACATAGCTGCAGACATAGACCACAATGCACTTGCACTTTTCTGTATTTAGCTTTAACCTTGTTGTAATCTTGGCCATTTTCTGTCCTCTTCAAGGTTGTTTACATGCATATACATATACGATATAACATTATAACATTGCAATTTAAGATAAGATAAGTTTTACATTTAAAATGTAATTTATTCCTTAAGTTGCAATGTTGCAATTACTCCAGTCTTCAGTGTCAAACAATTCAACAAATTGCTTTAAAAAATGAGTCATATATCAAAGCGTGTACAGCATAAATATATGCTTTAAATAAATATTAATATAAAGTGTTTCACATGCATAATCGCACTCATGTGACCTTGTTTACCTTTAATGAGTCTCCAGGTATAAAGCTCTTTTGAATACTCTTAAGACTTTCAAATCCTGATCTTACTGAATCTCCTCAGCTACTTGGATCATGCAGAATAAAGAATTTATCCTAAACTTGCTATAGTCAGTCTCAAGAGATTTGGCATAACAGAGTAAAGGACATGTCCAAGATACTAACAAGGTTGAAGTCAAAGACAGAAAAGTGCAAGTTTTCCTGCAAGAGTTTGGTAAGAAAGAGTAAAAAAGAAAATTCACGTACCTTTGTGGGAAAGTAGCGACTGAATTTGAACTTCTTCAGAGTGACAGTCATAGTGTAGGTCCCGAAGAACAAAATGAAGGACATGAGAGCAAGATCTGGAACATACTTGCAGGATTTTCCCACCAGTGAGCCTCCGTACTTCACACACTCCTTCTTACTCAGCTGAGTCCAGTCCAGAGCTGTTACATTCAACTGAGAAGATGGGACAAACACACAGAAAAAGGCAAAAGTCAGGGGACAGAAGGGAGGAATGTAGACAGGGCAAAGGATGGAAGGGTTGTGTGGTGGATAAATGGCGAAAAAAGAGAAAAAGAGAGAATAAAACAGGACAGGGCCAAAAAATAATAATATACAGCAATACACCAGACCTAAGTCAGTAAGAAAGGATCCATTTGAAATAAATTAATTGGATGTACTTCAGATTGATATTTCCCTCATGATGATATAATATAAAAACACAATGTATTGTTGTGGGTTATTAAATCAGTTAGTGCAAATATAGTGCGTTCAAAAGCTGAAATCTATTCTGAGCTCATGCTAACACAGATGTTAATACAGATGTGAGTGAGGTAAAGACATGAGGCACTTACACCAAAGAGAGCAGAGGAATTATCTGGCACTGGGACTACAACATCGAAGATCATTGGTGCCACTGAACAAACAGAGAGAGGGAGAATCAGAGAGGAGAATGAGCAGAACAAATGGAAATCTGAATAATACTTTATCCAGGATCAAATCCAGCTTTGGCAATTGTAAATGACTGCAGGTATAGTAGCTCCACTGAAATGTTCATTTGGTTTTTAATTCGTGATCCAGAGTGCCTATACTTTCAAAAGGCCTCATTGCTACTTTACATTCACAGCTGCAAGCCATATAACTAAGTACAAACCCATTAAAAAAAACTTGTGCTTATTGAAAAGTACTCACATCAAGCGGAGGCCACGTTTGGGGTTTGCAGCAAAAACAAACATAACACAAATAAGTTACAGTAATCACATGCACTCAGCCAGTTCCCTTCAAACACCCAATGGATTGGGTTTAATCAAGAAATTACTATTGGACATGTTAATTTATGCATATTGACAGTGCAGTGACTCCGAAGTGAAGTGTGCTTTGTAACACTACAATAAGTTCTGATTCTTTAACATAATAAATAAAACTGAAATAATAATGGCTCATTCTTCAACAGCATATTCATGTCATTCATGTTTATTTTACAGTTTATACGCTAAAGATTGGGGGTGCGTTTCTTATGTTCACCAAGGCTGCATTTATTTGCTCAAACACAGTAGAATTGTAAAATGCTGAAATGTTACTATTTAAATTAATTTTAAATCAGAATACTAAAACTGCACACAATCCAAACAAGTCACTTTGGATTAAAGCCTCTGACAAATGAATAAATGTAAAAAGTACAAACTGGATTAACATTAGTTAATCTTAAGTATTTATAATAGTTTGAACAAAAGCATATCTATTAATCAACAGAGATTAAGATTAAGAAATAATAGAAAACAAACTAATTCACATAAACTAATTGCATCTTATTGTAGAGTGTTACCATTTAATGTCGACACACTAAATTAATGCAGATTTGCTAATCTAATTGACCCTTCGCAAAGACTCGGCCACCTTAGTTACTGTTTACTTAGGAAACTGACCACACGTTGACAGACAGGACAGAGCAGATTACTGTGTATTATAGTATTAAACAGCTTGGTATGAAAAAGCTTTCAAATTTGGTAATTTTTAAAAGAATTTAAATAATACTGTTTTATGCTTTTTTTAAAGGAACACTTTGCTATTTTTAAAAAAATTGGCTCAGTTTTACCGTTTTCGAATCCATTTGGCAAATATCCGGATCTGGCGGAGCACTTTTAGCTGCAGTTTGACATAGAATCATTATTGACTCTGATTAGACCATTAGCATCTTTCCAAAAAAAATACCAGTTTTTATTAGTTTTTATATTTTTTGCTGTTTATAATTTAAATCTTCTGTAATTACATCGAGTACTAACACCAACAGAAAATGAAAAGTTGCCATTGTAGGCGCATTGATAGTACTCAGTGGGGACTATTTTCAGGTGTTTTCTAATATCATTGCGCCTGCTTCACCCATGATACAGTACCAAAGTTTCTTTATTATTACACAAGAATGTGAGTATAGTTCCTAGCCATATCGGCCTAGAAAATCACAGTAGAGTCAAGTTTTAATAGGGAAAAATATTGAAACCTCTTGAGTCATTTTTGAGCATGGTGCTAATGGTCTAATCAGATTCAATGATCTATGCTAAGCTGCAGCTAAAAGTGCTCCTGCTAGACCCAGATAGAGCCGAATGGATGTAAAAACAGTCAAATTCAACTGTTTAACTTGAGGGGAGTTGGAAAATAAGACTAGTATAGTAAAAAAAAGCATAGTGTTCCTTTAATGTGTAGTGACAGATCGCTTTAGCACATGAACCAGTCATCTTCCTCTTTGCTAGTTAGAATGAACATCAAAAGGTATCTTGTATCAAATGGGCGAAGATGTCAATACACACTATTCTTCAAGTCCGCAGATGTTAATCTACTCTCCAGACTGGTTTGTATGTCGGACAAAAACTGCAGATTCTTCGTTACGATTGGTCAAAGCGCCCGTCAGTCATACTCCCTGCGAAAGGTCAATTACTTCAGACTGCTTTTTCTGACATTCTCTATGCCAAGAATGGACTTACTCGGGTCTGGCGCCAAACACTCGCACTTGTAGGCCGTAACGTAGTCTGGTTTGAAGTCAGTGTTGATGGGATAGTATTTGAAGGCTCCCACCATCTTCTTGATGGCATCAGAGATGAATATGAAGGAGATGAGGCTAGAGAATCCTTCCTCTGTGAAGCGTGTCATGTACTTTATGATGTAGCTGGCGTCCGTTGCGACCAGGAACAAGCACTGTACACAAGAATGCATTCCAATCCACAGTCGAAGCTCCATGTAATCAATCCCGTTATTTCTGAGGAAAAGAAAGTTTAAAAAACAATAAAGAGAGATCAATTCAAGAGCAGTGCACACTAGAGAGCAAGAGAGAAGTCGCTTATTTGCATCAGTTGAAGAGAGATGATTTACGAGGGTCTTTTAAGGGTCGATGAAAGTGAGCAATCAAGGCTGTACTGAATTGTCCTCAATAATACACAGTGACATATGTTGAATTGGTGCAGATGGCTCGCTCACTTGCTGAATTCATAAAGCAGTTTCTCGAAGATGAGGATGGGGCCCGTTGAGCTGAGAATAATCAGGGGTTGACCGCTAAACAAGCAGAATACCGTTCCTGCTAGAGCAGTGCCCAAAAAACTCTCCATCACACCCTAACAGAGAGTTGAACAGGGTGAGAGACAAGGAAACAAGGCGAGAAAGAGAGAGAGAAAAAAGATGACAGCTATAGATGAAGCTAGGTCACAAGCGTGCTTGTAAAATACTCCAGAAAAGAGGATGACATGCAACTTTAAACAAACTGTCATGTTCTGTGTCAAGTAGAAAAGGATGTACCTGGTAATTGTCTGTGGCATCCCCTAGAAGGCCCCCAAAGGTGATTGCATTGGTTATGCAGCCTAGGTAGATAAAAAGCACCGCAGAGATGGACTGGATGTGGAAGCCTTCATAAAAGTCGCTCGGGTACCAGGGGAGCTTCCTCTTGATGTCAAGTATAAGGCCGCCACAGAACCTGTCCCGCAAACACAGATGTTTAATCCATTATTCAACAGGGACCTGTCCTCTTTAGCTTGTATTAGACAGGCAGACAGAGGTGAGCTGTATCTTGATTATTAGCTCTGAGTACTGGCACCCATTTTCTATCTCCGAGTCCTCACAACCCCTTGAGCGAGAGTGCTGAAAAGCACATTACATTTTTCTTTTTTTGACATATTGATCAAGATATGAACTCTCTTGAACCTCAGAGCTCTAAGGTATCTTTCAATTATTTGCAAAGACAGATAAGGCAAGAACACTTCGAGCTCCTAGAGCTCAAGCTATAACTAAAAGTTACGTTTTTGTTTTTTTTCCCCTTAAATTTACAACTGAATTGTTTTAGAGATTCTGCAAGGTCAAAGTACAAGAACACCAGGTTCTAAAGTCCTGTGGTTTTAGGTTCCATTCAATGACAAAATATAAATGTATCTGTAATCTTTTTTTTGGTTTACACACATGCACCCATATACAGATTTCATTGATATAATTATGAGACACCAATTTCTGTTTTCAGTTTAGGACACATGCTTATTTGATGTTTTATTTCCTAGTTAGGTTTATGTATATGCTTTATTTTCTTTTGAAGGCATTGTTATGACTATTGTCACAGCTATGCAAAGATTTGATTTTAAAAACAGTATCATAGCTATTAAACTATGCTTGTCATGAATGCATATCTATATTTAACCTCAGATTGATCTCAAAGTCAAAAGAGGTGCTACAGTCCAATTTTTATTGTGGCTGTGCTTTTAAATTGAATTATTATAATCTTAATTCAAGTGATGAAGGCTTTTGAAAATCTAACTGCAATCAGTGTTGAGTGCTACTTTAAGGCTAACCCTTCCTGCTTTAAACGTTAGAAAATGATTAACAGTTAGAAACATTAGAAATTTATAAAAGTAATAAATAATTAATCATTTCAAATCAAATCAATTAATTACTTTAATGAAATAATCTAAATAAATACACTACTTATTACATTTTAAATAGAGAAAATTGTATTTTGTATCCTATTCTAAAACTGAATATCAGCAGGTGAATTCTCATTCTTGATATCATTTAAATAGATTTTACATTTTTTATAAATCTATGTCCAAAATCTAAATTGCAATTCAAATTTAAATGTCAAAAAAAGTGTATTTAAAATTAATTTAAATTAACATTTAAATTAAAAACATTTTGGCTTTTCTGTAAAGTTTGCTCAGAAAACTTGACATTTTTTAAAAATGTACAAAAATAAAATAAAAATAATTGAAGTTTGTAGGCCTAATGTAACATTAAGTATAGAATGATGGTTCAATAGGTGGATGGATAGATAGTCCCACCTCCCCGTATACGCCAACTCTTCACCAAGCTCGTGTGGAGCAGGCATATCCTCATCCTCGCTAACAGGCCCTCCGCCACCTGCTGTCCCATTCACTTGACCCAGCTCATTGAGGGAAAACACAGACTTCCTTCTCACAGAAACAAAAACCAATGTTAGGATATATGAGAAAAACAAAGAATGGACACCAGAAGAATAAGCTTTACCTTTTGTCCGCTGAGGGAGTTTTTTTGGGGGGTTCTATGCGAATTTTGGGGTCCCATTCTCCAGGTGGAAGCACAATCACCTCATCCAGAAACTCATCAATGCCAGCAATCAGATCCTCTCGGTCCCTGGCTTTATATGCTACATCGCTGAAGAGCTATGGATGAAATCAATCAATCTTTTGTCGATTTAAAGAGCAATGTTTATCTTCTTACCAAAGTTCATTTGGAAGAACTGATCATCAAGGATGATACAAATTTACTGCAGACTGTATAAAAATGATTAATTCCATAATAAACAAAACAATCAAACTTACATCATCCACCATGAGAGTGGCAATAGCCCGTCCAATCTCATTGTAAGATTTGGCTTTGCCAGGAGGCCCAAGTAGCACAAACAAGAATCTGTCCAGTAAGAGAAAACGCATTCAAAACTCACTTTAAGTACATACAATTTTCTCATCATCTTTCTGCAGACATATTGTTTTTAATGTGCTAAACTGTTACCTGGTGGGCACTGGGACTTCTGTCAGACCTCCAAGAGTAGTGGCCTGAGACAGCCGAACGAAGGAAACAAAGGGTTTTTCTAAGAAGTCCACTTCTCCCACCAGAACATTTGATGCCTCTGCATCTCTGGGGATTTTTTTCATAAACTTGTTCTTCAGCTGAAATCAAATGAACCAAGAAAACAAAATAAAAATGATTTACTAGGTACAGACCCTCAAGCTGTCATTTAACCCTTTAATTGTCTTCCATTACAGAATACTTGTATTGTTATCTAACCTCTTCTGTTCCATCGTAGAACCCTTATGTTGTCTTTTATCTTCTTTGTTTTATCACAGGACCCTTACTGTATAATTTAATCCTTTTATTCTATCACAGGACATGATGTCATTTAACCATTCTGTTCCATCATATTATAGATTCTGTTTTCCAATCTAAAACGGCACATTTTACCACATAAGTTGATTTATTGCTGTTTCCACTCTGTGAAACTTCTCACATACAGTTATACGTACTACTTTAAGCTAAAACGTCTGCAGCCTTTATTACTTGGAAGACAACTTAAGCCATGAATAAGTTGCAGTCGAAGGGTATAAATTTATCTCTCTACTTTCCTGTCTCTCGCTCTCTCTCTTTCTCTGTGGTAATTCGTAAAGCAAGTCCCCCAGTGTTACAATGCTCACGTAGAAGGATTTTATCTCATCTCCACATTGTATGTCCGGCATGCACAAGAATGGAGTTTGGAAAGGCTACGCTGGCAGACGAAGCTCAATGTGTTCCTACTTTGGCCTATTCAAAAAAGCTCTGGATAACAGTTTGGAGTTCCTTCAAGCAATGCTTTACAGTTTCCTATCTCAATAAACAACTTGAAATAGTTTTGGAAGTACACCTTTTCAGGGTGTGAAATTAGGTTTTTCTATTTCTTTAATAAGGATTGGTTTTAAATGGGGAAGTCTAGATATAAATATTCAGCTGTTTTTTAAAAAAGATTTACACTAGCATTCAAACGTGTGTATGTATTTATTTATGATACATTCTTGGGACCAAAGGTCTCCACAGGGAGAGTAAAACCTGAAATTTTTGACATTGTGGGGACTGGCCTATAGAAAAAAAATATTCAAAATAGAAAATGATGTTTATCTGAAAGTGAAAAAATGCAAACAGGCTCTTTAAGAGGCAGGTTTAAGATTAGGGTTGGGGTGTTTGGTCAGTACAAAAATAATAGAGGTCTTTGGAAAGTCCCTACAATTCACAGAAACAAATGTGTGTGTGTGTGTGTTTGAAGCAAACCTCTAATGATTGCCAAGGATACATAAAAAAACAGACATTATAAATTAATGTCATGACAGATGGCTATAAGGTCATTACATGTCAGACCAACCAAATTTCTGAAACTTCCCTGGTTTCACCATTTTTGTTTAGTCAGCACTGGCAAATACTGTATCAAAGATTTCTGAAGTCATTTTTACCCCCTTATTGTATGCATCGCAGATGAAAATTACTCTACAATATAGTGGATTACATAAATCTTCATCTATGACATTCTATATTTTGGCTTTCATCACTATATCCTCAGATATTCCTCAGAATAAATATTAGCACAATAAAAAATTTGAGTCGACATGGAATGACCCTGTAGCCTTGTACATTGTGCACCCGTAGACCAAACTAAGACAGTGACACCATTTTCCAGTGGGATCAGACCACAGCTCCCGGGGATCCCTCTACATGTGAGAGCTTAGCACGAGGACCATAAAGTTAGATGGCACGTTTCCCCAAAGGCAGATCAATACTGACCCAGACACAAGGCCATGGCAAATCATGGCTCATCAGATCAGCAGAGCCACACATAATCACAGTGACCTATTCATAAGAACATACTAGCATACATGCTTTACTTTACTTTCTAGCACAAGCACAGTTTAGACAAATCAACATTATGTCAAATGCATTAATACACTTCACTCAAATTGTAAAAAGTCTATTATTTAAATACATCCCCTTTCAATATAATGATGCTAAAGAAAGCAAAGAAGACCTTTTCTATAATTGCTTGGATTTTTTTTGTGAAGTCAGTCTGGAAAGCTGGTCACGACAGCTAAAAATAGCTTCAAAGCAAAAACAAAAGATCCTTGCAGCTGCTGTTGTGAGCTAGACAAAGGCTTTTGTGTCAAATTGTAGCTTCTTTCTATATGTATACAGTAGATACAGACATGCTGTGAAACCATGTGACTCACCTGGTCTGTGCTTGGTGTGTCTGCAATATCATTCATGCTCCTGCTTTGAGCGTGGCCTGCAGACACACATACACAAATACACACAGGAATGTCAATACAAATGTTTCCTCAAAATGAGTTATTAAGTCTTACTTTAACAACCCAGCTCTCTGACAACTAGCTATCAAATTATAAATCAATCACATTAAGCAGAATGAACTCTTCAACCAAACTAACAGATCACTGACACTTTCTAGATAAGTAGAATAATTAAAAATGGAGGCAAGGGTCACAGAATGAAAAGGGGTACACAGACTCACGTAGTCTGCCATAGTTGGCTGCTTGTTTGCTTCGCAGATCTTCTGTTGAGCGGTTAAAATTTGCTCCAGCGGAAGGGGATCGGGCTGGGCTCCGAGCTATGAGATACAAGCAACATTACAACTTTTTAATGAACTATTAAGCAGACAATGTTTTTCTAATAAGTTGATGCTAATGAACTGTGAGAAAAAGGGAGAGCAATGAAATAACCCACTGAAATGGGATTGGCACTGTTCACAAAAAAAGTCTGTTATCTACTCACCCTTATGTCACCTAAAGCCATCATTTTATCCAGCAATTCTGGCTTTGAATTTACCAAAGGCTGCATCAGTGTTTTATAAAAACAACATTAGATTGTGAGCAATGGAAATCAAGCACCAAAAGGGACAAAAGAATTGCATCAAAGTTGTCAAATCCAAGTCTTTTTTTATTGAAAATATGAAATTACATGCAATTCCTCTTTGTCCTTTTCTGAGCTTGATACCCTCTCTTTGTGGAAAAGAACAACGTGAATGTCGTGCTGATTCTGCAGAACATTACGTGTGAGTAGATAATGACCGTTTTCAGATGAAATGTCATTTTGAGGAAAATAAGCAATTAGAGCGCATTATACCTGAAGATGCATGAAATGCATCTGTAAATTGACAACAGTACATACTACAGTTCCACTGCAGCGCTATAGTTTAGCTATTGTTCATTTATTCCTTCATTTGTCAACCTGTTGTGCACAATATGTGTAGGGATGACTGGAGAGACAGGAACCGTTTTAAAGATTGAACACTCACTGCCTCCAGAGCCAGACTTGCCCAGATCCGCAAAGGAACGATGGATGGGCTTCTTTGTCTGGTGTCTGTGCTTCCTCAACAGGACAAAGCTGATTTTGTCTCTCAGCTCAGGACCGATCAACCCTTCCTCTATCTGACGTTCAATGATGTCATCTACAGGAAACAAAAGTTAACTTGGTTTGCTTTGAAAGTTACGCTTGCATGAGAGCAAAACATTAAAATGCATGAAGAGAAACTTTTCAGTATGCAAGTAATGTGTGCTACAAAGGTTGAGATGGTTCAGAAAACATCAGTCGCCCCCCGTTAGATGACAAGCACCCATAGTAAAGAGGCTGGCTCACCGACTATCTGTGGAAGTGAATAGCCCTCCAGGTCCAGCAGCACGGTGCCGGTCTGTAGGCATGTCCGCAGTTCAAACAGGCTGTGCAGGGAGAGCGTGGAAACGTGGGGTTTGCTCCATCTCTCCCCACCCTCCTCGACCTTTTCCTCAAACTTCACCCACCTGCAGATATGCAGCCACACATATCAAAGTTAAAGTCAAGCAGAGAAAAAAGGAACTGTACGTTTCTGATACTGATGTTGTTCAGGTCTCGGAATTGCCTAGGTTCTAGGATGAAGGGCCATATATCAAATTTAAGTCTGGTTTTTGGCAACAGGCTTTGGTTTGAGGATCTATGCACAAATGGTAGTGAAAAAATAATGGTTATTTCTAAACAAATGTCATTGTTTGTGAAAAGGACATGAAACTGCTTTTTATTTGCCAACGAGTTATTGTGATGCTGGTTAGGTTGTCCCTGTTGTTATAAACCATTTTAGAGGCAAAAAGCACTTAATAAAAATCTGTGAAGTCTGATGAAAAATATCACATTCTTCCCATTTTAATTCATTTGGTACAGCTCAGTATATTTGCTATAACTAATTAGTAGTAGTGTTATTTTAGTATTATGTAAAATATCAATTATTTTTACACTTTATTGCATGTTTAGTTAATTTTTTCTTAGTGTCATTTATTTTTTATATTTAATTTACTTGCAATTTGGTTTTAATTTTAGTTTCGTTTTAGTTTTTGCTTACCCTTAAATTTTAGCTTTTCAACATTTTATTTCTTAAACTTATTTCAGTTAAAGTTTTTATCTAATATTTATATTTCAGCCTTATTTTAATTAACAGAAATGTTTCATTTACTGTGTAAAAATACAGTTTACATTTTAGTTAACAATAATATCCCTGCTGAGCAATGTCACAATGCCACAGGAACATCATTCTAATAATTTACTAACAAACTCTATATGGCACTCTAATACGGTGATGTCTTTGTGCATGTATGTTTTTCTACCTAGCTGATTCTCTCCACTCCAGCTCGTCGCCCTCGTGTTGCAGCGTGTCCATCTCGGTGAAGAGAGTAGGTGTGGGCATGGTTTCCTCATCATCCCCCAAAATGTAGCGCAGTCGCTCCGCTGCTGGGGACACTGTGAGATGAAGAGGAAGAGAAGTGATTGAAAACTTGCCCGGTTGCTTTTCCCTCAGTCAGATAGCACAATGAGATGGCCTTCATAAATAAAAAGTGCAGTACAGCACCACACGCAGTGAAAGTATGTGCCAAAAAGTTGAGAAGAAACAACAAGGACACCCGCTGGGTTTATTTGATCCGGTGTTGTGATGGCTGACTGTGCCTGGAGGAACAGCGGCGCAGCGTAAGCCATTGTTCATTAATTTTCTGTGTGAGAAAATTAGCTTTCTGTGTGAGAAAAGCTGTGAGCTGTGACTGAAGTTGCATGAGAATCCACACTGTGCTTGTTTTTCTGGGCTCGTTTGAGGTAATGCCAGCGAGTTTGTGGCAACGTCTGGGTCTTTCTGTTCTTTATTTGTTTTCATTTCTCTGCTCTCAATTTCTCTGCTCTAACACCTGTTAGGAACATCTTTATTTCCAAAGTTGTATTAATGCTGCTTTATGGTTTAGCAACTGTTTTAGTTGATTTTCTACTCAAAATACTGTGTACACTTTGCTTACTTTACATAACTTTAATCAGTTTTACTTAAAAAACAAATAAATAAATGTATATGTATATGTGTGACATTCTGCCCCTGTCTGTCTTGTTCCCCCCGTGTATTTGTGTATTTTGGTTTAGTCCTGTCCTGTTTGGTCTCTCCCTCATTAGTTTGATCGTTTCACCTGTGTTGTACACCTGCC
>JAUMHR010000089.1:2138505-2190681 GCA_032361145.1 Enteromius fasciolatus
TGCTGTGACAAATAACCCAGTAGATGGAAGTCAGTGTTTCAACTGCATCTGCAGAACATCTAGTCTACTTTTTCCTTGTGACTGACCCATTCCATTTGAAAGCGATTCTTAAATGCATGAACTTTATAGTTGCGATGATGTTTGATCAAGTGTTATCAGATAGGTTGGAATGAGCATTTTTATAAAAGGTGTTTTGTGAATATTATGCCCAGATAAAACTTTGGCAATTTGTCTGTGCTGATTTTGCACATTTTAATAGCAAACGCAGAACAAAAAGCACAAAATCACAATGGCGTTCAGAGGTAAATTGTGCTTTCCCATTAATGCAATACATAGATATTAAAGTTTGTATGCTAATGATTTATTATCTCTCCTTCATGGTACTAAAGAGCAGTTGGGACAAAAGTAATTAAACTAGACAGCCTGTCATCTTATTTTATGATGTACTGTTAGACAGAAATAATTGTGTGCAGTTATTGAACTTGTGAAATACAGTCACTTGTATATACATATTTTTAAGAAAATTGACATCCCTTTCAAGATCTGTTTCAGACAGGGTAACAAGTTTATGTTTGTTTATAATACAAATGATTTCCAATAGCACTTTATATATCAGTGGTGAAATTTCAATATGCTTGTAATGTGACTTTATATTAAATGTACTTATTTATCGTGACATAATACATTAGACATGAGAAATTAACATTAAAAGACTGAATTTAGAATACAATTAGTGCTGTAATGTTCAGCATTACAGACATTTTTTAAGCAAATCTTTATATTTTTATATAAACAAGGCCTTTTCTTTGACACATCAGCATCTTAAAGAGAAAGATAAGTGCATGTGACACAGCTTTGACTGTTAGCTCTCAGTCAGTTTCGTACGATGCAGTACAATGAAGTCCACATAGTATGACTTTAACAAACTTTTTAAAAAAAGCAATAACTGTTTTTGCTTTTACTTTATATCAGTTTTTAAATTGCTTCCTTAACTTTTGCCCTTGAGTGCTTTTCAGCTATCAATGATATAATGAATGATTTGTGCCGTTTTGATCAAAGTTATGCAATTTTTTTTCTCAATGTAATATGCTGAAACATCAGTATTCAATAAACTGAACAACATGATCACGTTGTATTTTATTTCTGAAAATACATTCATCCCGTTCAGTTACATTTACTTAGATATTTAATTATCCTTCATGGGGCTCATATAAATGGCAAGTTTCATTTAAATATTTTAGTGTCGTTTTGTTCACAGTGTAACTTATAAGTAGTAAACCACATTTACAATGATACAATGTAAGTAGCCTGATGTAGTCAAAAGTAAAATACAGACAAACACCTTAAATAACGAACAACGTAAGAGCTTCTGTTAGATGACGCAAAGAGCAAATACAGCCAAACTGTTTCATTTTCGGCTTGGTGAGTTAATGTGCTAACCGTATCATGCTACGACGTCAAGTACAATACGCTCGATCTAATTCTCAGGCCAGAAACAGAAAAGGTAAGCCGCCGTTTGCAGCCGAAAGTCCCAAGACTTCTGCAAGTACAGTACAGTTGGTTTGGAAAGTTGAGAACTGGTCCAAAATGAACAAGCAACATTTATCTGGGGCACCAATCCTAAATCAAATCCAGATTAGGGACAACCAGAGATCAAAATGTGAACATCACATAGACTAAGCATGAAGGAATTTGCATGATCTAACACTGAGAACACACTCCGATAGTTACAGTCTAGAACTTAAGGAGCTTAAGACAGATCTGCACTGCATCAGAAATCCTTAAAAATAGCATTTCGTCCTTCCATCTCAATCTGACGATCGTTATCTGTTCAGCAACAGTGCAAGTATATTTTGGCATCGTAATTTAGTGTAACCCAACCCAAAAACTAATGTACATTAATAAATGCATGCTTGAATGTGAGGGATGGGCAGTTAAAAGCTGAGCAGATCTGAGCTTACCCACAGTGCCGGCCACACAGTTCTGGTCAGGGGTGATGGGATGGTTTTAAAGTCCATCAGGACTGTCTTTGGAGCTTAAGCAACATCTGCAGCCAGTTTCACGAAAAGCGTACAGCAGCTTTTAAAGGGTGACACGAGGCCAGCTTCACTTGATTCCACTGCATAACTCAAGGGAGGACGAGAGAGAATAATTGGATGAGGAAGACAGAGAGAAAAGAAAGCAGAGATTTGATATGTCACAACCCCTTTCCGAGGGTAATGGAGTGGAAGTCAGTGCAGGGCCGAGAAGTCAAAGTCTGCAAAGAACTCTTGCTGCTCGGTGGTGAGGAAGAACGGGGTCTGAGGAGGGGTCAGGACAGGCTTCAGGCGCGTGAACTCCTCGTCAAAGTTACTGACGTCTGCTGGAGCTTTAATTGACGGAAAGAAAGGAGGCTTGACTCTTTTGGCCAACAGGGCTTCCCAGTCTATGCCCTGAGGAGAGGAATGGGGCTTTTAAAAAGAGAATTTAAATTACGGTAAAAAAAAGAGAAAAGATTCAGTTAGTGACTGTCACCTGGAAGAACCTGTGTTTCTTCACTTCATTGGCGTCTTGCTCTCCTGCTCCCAGTCGTTTTTCAGGGTTCTTCTGTAACAGCTGCCATTAAAGAGAGTCAGTGACTGAGTGTCAACTACATTTCGATTTGGTGTTTTTTCTCCAGAAGGGAAATGTTGTTACCTTTTGTATTATCGAGACTGACTCTGGAGACAAAAACCTGGGGTAGCGCACTTCATCGTTCACTATGCTGTCAAACACCTCCTCCTCATCATCACCGGGGAATGGAGACTGGCAGACACAAGAGAATACATTACACGACCGTTTCAAGGATAAGACTTCTTAATGCTTTTAGTCTCTCACGCTCACCAAAGACTGCATTTATTTGACCAGAAATATAATAAAATAATAAAAATGTATATGAACTGATTTCGTTTTTAAAATATAATTTATTCCTGTGATGGTTAAGCTGAATTTGCAGTGTCTCATGATCCTTTAGATTTCATTTTAATATTCTGATTTGGTTGTCAAAATGCATTTTTTTCAGTTTTTTTTTAATTTATTTTTTAAAATAAGAACATTTATTTGAAATATGAATCATTTGTAAGATTAGAAATGTCTTTGCGTTCAGTTTAATTCATCCTTGCTGAATTCTTAAAAAAAAAAAAAAAAAAAAAAAGCATAAATATTATATTTATACATTATATAAATATTATATATAAAGTATATGGCACTAATTTAGTGAATCTGTATTGACCAGGACTGACCTCTCCCACTAGCATCTCATAGATAAGCACACCCAAACCCCACCAGTCCACCGCACGGGTGTAGTTGCTGTCTGTCAAGACCTCGGGGGCCAGGAACTCTGGGGTGCCACAAAAGGTTGATGTACGATCGCCGTGTCCCATACCTGATTGGTAGAAAGACTTGGTTGACTCTTTGCTCAAGTACTGTCATTTGAGAAAAAACAAAAACAAAATCCAAATGATATAAGGTATTTCAAGAATGTACCTTCTTTGCAAAGTCCAAAATCTGCAATTCTCACAAAGCCATCAGAATCCATTAACAGATTGTCCAGCTTTAGGTCCCTACAAAAGAGGAAAGAGAAATCTTACAGAAAAATCACACACATTATTTTATACACATATGCAATAGGGAATTCAAGTTAAATAATATTACAAATAATATTGTAATTACCTATAAACAATACGGTTTTGGTGCAGAAACTCCAGGCCTAGTAATACACATGCAGAATAAAACCTGCAAGAAAAACCCATGGTTTACAGTCACAGCCAGAGGAAACTGTCGATGCTAAAAATATTCAGCGTGTGCGTCTGAGAACATGTGAACAAGTGTAACACTTATGTAAATGCTCTGCAATTAAACAGACTCTGTGTGTGTACCTAGCCTGGCGTTCAGAGAAGATGCTGTTATGGATGTGGGTCATCAGGTCTCCTCCAGGTGAATATTCCATCACAAAGCACACATGGTCAGGTGTCTGGAAGCACCCATACAGGTTCACCAAGAAAGGATGACGGGACACATTGATGGTCTCAAAAATTCTCTTTTCACACATTAAACTATAAAAGAATAAAATGGATTCACAAAATTATACAAGCCAAATACAGTTGAAAGTGTTCACTATTGTCAGTTATAAAAGGAACTACAGTTTCTCAATTCTAAGGATCCACAAACATTACATTACGCTTACAAGCAGTCCCTTGCTAAAATATATTATGTGGCTATATAGTTTTGTCATTTTATCTTTTTATATACAGACTCATTCAAACCATTTTAGTGCTTTATACACAGACAATTATCTATAACTCATTCATAGTGTACAAGACAAACTTTTTGATATAGAGATACAGAACATCACCTGTCCACTTCATCCCGGGTCACAACATCCCCTTTCTTCAGGGCTTTGATGGCATACAGTTTCCTGGTTCTCCTAAACTCAGCCAGCAGGACCTTTAATGAGAGATGACAATGACAATTAGCCGATGGCACCATCCAGAGTTATCTGATTACAGTACAGAAGGACAGCTGCAGTTTTACCTTTCCAAAGTGCCCTCTTCCTAAAACAGAAATGCAATTGAAGTCCTCCATCTGCATCCCCTCTTTCCTCCTGTGGAACAGGATATACAAAACATACAGTGAGAGGTTGAAATTTAAGACCGAAGGTTAGGGATAATTCAGGTTTAGATTTGGCAATAATAGTACTACTACTACTAATAATAATGATAGCACTAATAAAAAAAAACCAAAGGACTTACAGCTGTGTAGGCTGGGACAGAGGCCTGCCTTTGAGAACTTGGCTATCCTCAGAGGAATTCACTCTGGCAGGAGTCTGGGAAATGTGTCCCAAAACACAACATTACAACTATAACCAATACAGAACTACAAATTAAAAAAAAAACCAAGTGTTTGTCTACAAGACGTACCCCAGAAAGTGATGTGTCAGTCGAGGGGTTCTGTGCCAAGTGGAGGCGCGGGGGCTTGGCAGGACGCTCCTCACTGAAATTCAGTTTAACAACTGCTGAGTCTCTGTGATAAACAGCCACAACACAGAAACAAAATCACTTTTTTATACAGATTGATGTTTATATTTTCTTCAACCAAACCCCAGGTATGTCAACATATGTCTCACCCAGAGGAAGGGGGCGTGGACACAGATGGAGGGGACATGGTCTCAGAGCTGGGCAGAGGAGGGCTCAGGGCGGTGACAGGGCTGTTGCAGGGGGGCAGTACGCTCATCATTAGACGCCCCCAAGTGGCAAAGTTCATATTCATCTGTGCTGCCCGCAGAAAATTTTTCCCTGAGAGAAACATTAAAGAAAACCAAAATTCCAGATCTTCCGACATACATTGTCATTGTGCTATAAAACATCTTCAGAACTCCAAACTATCTTGTTAGTCTAAACACAGCTTATATTGAAAAACAACAGATTGTGGAATATGCCACTATATAATGTAATAGTGTGACTAAACACCGCTAACTCTGCAAAAGATTATCAACACCTACATCACTGCCTGTTTTGCCCAGCCCTGATTTGTGCATGTAGTGTAAATAACCAAGTTGATGCAAACCACACTAAAAAGATGGCTCAAAAGACAAGATGCTGTGCAGTGCCACGTTATTAAAAAAAAAAAAAAAAAAAAAAAAAAAAGGCTCCCTTGTGATCCCAACATTAAGAAAGACTGGATGAACTTCAATGAAGATCCAGACCGCATCAGTAAGAATTTGGTCCATTGTTCAATTCATACAGTACAGCAGATTTGTTTACAAACAAGGCACAATTCAATGCTGGATGCTGTGCTGACTATAATGGATTTGACAGTAATGTTGCAACACTGTGTGAGTTACTGGTATTGCTACTTGGTCACTATTGCTTTGTTAAACAGATCATGACAGAAAATTGCCTATTAATAATTATGTTTTCTGATGTCGAACTCTGTATGAAAACAGTACAAAATAAAAAAACAGGCAGTTCATGGCACCCCTTTAAATCATGCCAAGAACATTAGCCACAAACAGCTCAGACGCATTAGTTTGAAAAATCTTTTTGACCTTGACAGCACAGCATAATGTCACATTTGAGCTTTAAAAAGCCATCAGGTGAATGTGTGAGAGAATTCGCCAACTGATTATGACACTCTACTCAAGCACACCTTTTTCTTTTGGGAAAATCCGCTTCTGTCGTTGTAGTTTAGGATGTCGCTCAATGACGGGATTGTTGAATCTCACCTGAAAACAAACAATATTAGCTCACTATATGCTATGTTTGCATGTATTGAAGCATCACCCTCTGCAGAACATCCTGATTGAAATTGCAATTACACTCAGCTCTGTGCTGTAACATGATTTGGCAGTAGGATGAAGGTGATGAGAGGTTTTCTCACCTCTGTGAACAATGTGCCCTGCGGCTCCAGATAAAGACACATGCCATGTCGCTGGTTGTCCAGAAAATCTTCTAAACGCAGGAACTTGACGGCACACAGGGACCTCCAGTCTCTCCAGTACACTGCAATCTCCAGCTCCCGAGACTACAGGGGTCAAAGATCACGTGAGGGGCAGAAAAACACACTGTCATGTGAAAGTCTGGCATTGGTCATTTTCTTTGGAATAAGTTTCGTATGATCACCAAGGCTGCATTCATTTCATTGTGAAACATTACTACAGCTATTGAGGCAGGATTTCCTGTTAAAGCAATTTCTTGAGATACATCATGTGCACACTTAGTCAGAAGTCAGAAAGCATAACTTGGTGTCAAAGATAATCAAAACCTCCAAGACAGATACAAAATGCTTCACCAGTTATAAATGGCATGCTGTAAAAGCACTCGTACAAATGTGGAGCACAGCCTTTGGGGGGGAAAACTGCTTCAGTAATCTAGAAATAATGAAATAAGATCTCGTTCTCCACGGGGACAGCTGAATCAGCTTGGAGAGAGCTATGGACTGACGTGGCTAGTATTCAGGCTGAGTGTCTATGTCCAAGGGGTGTGTGAAAGATTACAGTCATGTTGAGGGATTAGTTTGGATTACTCTGGAGGTGGCTGATTGCACTCTGGAAGTAAAGCTATGTTAATGAAGGTGAGGAAAAGCCTTTAGTCAATGGCTTTCACAGGAACTTTCCGTAAAACAGATGTTTCAAGGGGATAATTGACAGTTATAAATGACATGCTGAAAAAGCCTTCAGACACAAAGTCTGAGATTGGCATGCATTCAAAGTGAGCTCCTGATCTGAATTTTAAAACCCTCATTTAATCACTAGATGCATCTATGCAATAGACTTTGTTTGCACTGACCCGCTCGAGTTCAATGGTAAAGCTCTGATTCCAGGCCTCCTTACTCAGCGGCCGCCAATGAGTACGACCAACTATCTTGTTATCCACCTTCAATACAGCACTGATCTCCACTGAGAGAAAGCACATGGGGGAAAACACACAGAAATATATATAATCACATAAGAATACATTCCTTTTCTAAGGATGAAGTAAAAGAATCTTTGATTAAAGTTCCTCAAAACTATTTATTTTACTGATTTTAAATTAATTTATTTAGACATGGTAGGAATACAGTTTTTTTGTTACTACCCAGAGACTATTGTCAAATCCATTATATTATCTACATTGCTTTCCCTGTGACACTCACAAGAAAGCTCATCTGTCTTAGTGGTCTTGCCGTTGCTGCGAGCAGAGAGACCGGTTCTCATCCTCAGTGATTTGGACTCAGAAGGACTTGCAGGGGTAGAGGACATGTTGCTTACTCGACAGCGTCCTGGAACAGACTCCAGCAGGTCCTGACAACCCATCAGCCTGACATCCAGTCGCCCTGAAAACAAACACACACAAGTTATACACAATACATCAAATTAAAAAGACCAATTTTACATTATGCACATAAAGATTGATAAGATTCAACTTTAATTTCCTCTATACTCGCACATAACTATACCAATCACCAGTGCAAATATGGAAGGTAACTGCACACCAGTTTTCATCCCCTGCTGAAGAATCTTGAGGTCACAGACAAAGCAGCTGCTCTACCACACTGTGATAAGATTTGTAGTATGCTTTTGAAGTTCTTCAACAGCCCTTCAGTGTCTCCAGGAAGTGAAGACTAACACTAATTTACAAAATGTTGCATTATAATTATATTTAACTGAGGTGAAAGTAAAACCATGACATCTTAAAGGGGTCATATGATGTTGCTAAAAAGAGCATTATTTTGTGTATTTGGTGTAATGCAATGTGTTTATGCAGTTTAAGGTGCAAAAAACACATTTTCTACATGCTGTACATTTTTCTTTCTGTTCTAAGCCCCTCCTCCTGAAATAAGTTGATTTGTACAAAGCTCATCATTCTAAAAAAGCAAGCTGTGCTCTGATTGGCCAGCCTGTAACATTAAGAACAGCTTGCAACACTAAGGAAAATTAAACAAAAAAAAAACTTCACATGACCCCTTTAACTCCATAACATTCCTGATAACTTTTAGCTTTGTCAATACCTGTCAGGCTGGCTGGTTTGAAGAGCGAAGAGGACGCTGAAGATGAAGATCGCAGCCGAACCTTCTGCAGCCCAACGACAGGTGAGGACCCCACTGTAAGCTCCTCCTTAATAGCAGCTTGTTTAGGATGGTCGTGTGGAAGCTCTCCAAGCCGTTGCTCCAGAGATAAACGTAAAAGATCCAGTTTCTGAGAGGACTCCTGCAAACGGGCCTGAGCCTGGACACAAAAAAACATGCTCAAAAATACAAAAGAAGCTCAGCAATTATATATATGAAGCATACATATCTCAATGACAGTAATGTAAAACAAAGCTACTGACAGTATATATTAGTAGTCATATATTATGCTTATTATATCTGAAATGTAAAAATCCAAATAAAGTTTGAATTAAACTCTGGAATTGGCATGCTGATGTAATGACTGGTCAGGAAAGGATCTTTGCCTGTTTTAATACAAGTCCGATGTCTTTAAAACAATCAAAATGATCTAGAAGAGCTACTGAAGCCCTTATTGCTTCTAGTCTTTTAAATGCCAAGTGTAAATCCAATAAAGGATTATTAAGGTCATTTCAGCACTAGGTAATCTTTGAAAAGCATTAGAGCACATATTCTCTCACTTTATAACTTAAAGTAGACTCGACTGTCTTGTCTGTCTTCGTGACAAAGCATGTACTGGGTGTGCTGCTTCAAGGTCAAACAAGCATGGCTGAGCAACTCTGCACATACACACTCCTAACTCTCAGGAGTAAATCAAACACTTCCTAAACACCACTTAAAGATTTTATCGTCACATTGTTACTCGTTTTCATGCAAATACATTATCAGATAATACACTGCATTTACTTAATGTACTGTACTTGCTTTTTTGTCCACACAATGAAATCCAATGGTGTTTGTTTCTTAAAAAAAATCTATTTATGCTTCACAAATGTGCAAATGTTTGCAACCACACAAGGGTGAGAAAATGACCATTTTCATTTTGGGGTGGAGCGTTCCTTTCAGAGTAGAGCAGTATGTCGTTTCCAGACAGTCAATTCATTCAGAATGCGTCATGCATTGCTGTTCCGTTTTTGAAAAGCCTTTACATCAAAGACCAGTAAATGCACTTACTTCGGCTAGAGCACGTCTGTCCTGCACTTTCCGTACACCAAGCTGCTTGACCACATTTTTGGCGCCTTCTGCCACAGCTGCCTCAATCCTCAGATGGTGCCTGAGCTCCTCCACCCGTAGCTCAAGTGGACTAATTGTTTCAGAGGGGCGACCTGCACAAAAATATTCCACCTGCCTTTTACTTTTGATTACATATAAATCAGCGGCTTCCAGAAAAAAAATATCCAGGCAGCAAATGATTTTAAGTACGTGATGTAAAAGGAAATTAGTCCATAGACAACAATAACAAAAGAACATTGTTAAAGCAATCTAAAAAAAACTTAGATCAGTTTCATGCAATGCTTCAACACTGGAACCGAGTGTCAGAGCAGAGCAACACATGATAGCAATATTGGGCTCTTTCACACAGTGAAGACAGAATCAATTAAAATGGGAATCACTGAATTGTGTCATGTCATGCCACTTGTTTCTAATGCATCTGGTGAATCCTACTGCATGACAAAACACTCAAATAAAAAGGAACTAAAACAAACCACACCCAAATTCAAAACTGAAATGTTGCGCCAATGTAAAAGCTGGCATTACAAAAGTATGTCCACAGAAAAATAGAGAAAAACACCTCTAATATGTTGGGTGGTGATGCTTCACTTCTGATGTAAAAGCTTGGATGTCTGGCTAAATACCACATAGATTGTGTTCAGCATGTAATATGTGAGACAACAGCTTTTTAGATGTCTTCAAAACCTGTACCATTTTTAATTATTATTTTGAGAACTTGGAAATATAGTCTAAAGAACAATGCCATTATAGGAATAACATCTAATTGTTTTTCAAGGAACTTTCAAGTTTGGGAAACTGCAATAGACTAAAAACTTTTAGTTAAGTTTCAGTAAGTGGTAATGTTCTATCAGAAAATATATTAATTGTTATACTAAAAAAAAATCTGTAATTTTTACAGCATGTTTCTTTATTAATTAAAGCGAGTTGTTTGTTTACCCTCTGGCTGTGTGGTCTCCCGCTCTCCCTCTCTGGCCTGGGTGACTTTGACAATCTGCATGCGGAGCAGCTCAATTTTCGTCTTGCTATCCTGCAGCATCTGTTGGGCTGTGGACAACATCTTCCGATCCTGGGGAGTGACGACAGAAGCGATAGATTGATACTGAGATTGAACGTTTTGCATTTGCATTAGAACAAACAATGAAGACAATGCCAGTGAAAAGAACAAACAGTCAGTGACTGGAAAGAAAAGTGGGGAAAAATTTAAAGCTTTTAAAAATTGGCGGAATTTTTTTTTTCTAAAGTGCTGTCATGATGTTCCCATATATTTTGAGAAGTTAAATTTTAAGATTCTAAGTATTTTTGATTATCATTATTTTAAATATATACATTTTATACAGATTTTTGGGGCAATTTCTTCCTGTGTCAAGCAATAATTCTAAGAATTTATAACTTGGTTACACTTTAACATGTTAAAATCTCGCTTTTAACTAGTAGCTTATTAACATGCCTATTATTAACATATTGGATGTTTATTATTCTGCATCCCTCCTACCCAAAACCTAAACTTCCCAATTACCTTCCTAACTATTAATAAGCAACAGATTGACCAGGATTCATGGAAACCCTGTAATATACAGACACTACTACAGTACAAATAAGACATTTATGTCGCAAAAAAGGTAAACACTGTGAGTGCCATCAAAACATTGTCAGACTGGCTGGGATGTTTGAAAAACAGAACAAACAAACAAAAAGGAAGTGTTAGAGAAATCAGAGTCACTTGATATTAGCCCAGACCAAATCGCACACTACAGCTTTAAGCTGAGCCAATATGAGAAATTCCCTTAAAGACCAACAGGTCAAAAGTGCAGCAGTCTCCATTAAACACTTCTCTTTCCTCATTATGAGAAGCAGTCAGGTGTACACCACACCCAAACATACTCAAACATCAAACACTGACTGTGCAGTCTTCTCCCCGGAGCTTTATGAACCGTGCCGTTAGAGTCATAATAGTGCAAGAGAGCTATATATCCTGAAACACAGCAACTACATTTTGCAAATGAAAGACACATACTGAAATGATGACAATTTCCTGTGGAGCCCCAATCTAAACAACGCTGCAAAAAGAAACGTGACCTTTTTTGAAACCAGCATAAAAGACCCATTGAAGAAGTAAAGGAAAAGGGAAACCATACCGTCCATAGTGCTCTTCCCCTCTCAATGCAGCTCAAGAGGTCATCTGTCATGTTTTGTGAACTTTCAGATGGCTGTATGACATCCCCTTGCTTATCCTTGACCCCCATCAGATGTTTACTCCTGTATTTATCTCTTCGTCCTCCAAACTGTTCATGTCAGTTTATGTTGTACAGCAGAAACTGAGACAACCATCCGAGAAGCCATCCCATTCTTTCTTCTTATTGTTCTACTGTCCTTGCGTCCCAGTCGCGTGTTCGCCAGTACTCCCCTCCCCTTTTCACATTTGTTCTTTTGCCTCTTTCTCTCTCTCGACGTTTACAGATCTGCTTCCAAAAGGAGTCAGCCACCTCTAACTGCTGCTGCGGAGCCCTGCCTGGCTGGCCCAAACCCGAATGCTTCGGCATTGGTTAAAGTGAAGTCACATGGGTTGCTACTGTCGCCAGGCCCACGACAGGAGAAACCGAATCGGTACCAGCAAGCTCTGGATGATGTTTTAGAGCACGTCTGTGTGTGTGTGTGTGCGCGCACGCACGCGTGTGTGTGAGAGAGATCAAGGCTCAGTACTCAAGCTGTCTGAATCCAGCACAGATATAAATCACAGAGCTGCAAGCACACAGTGTTCTCAGGCAGACGCTGCAGCATTATTGCAGCCCCATCTGATAGAAACACACAGGCTCAAATACACTCACGACTAGCTAGAGGTCATGGGACCATCGCTCTAAAAGGGTTTTAAGGATGGGGGGCAGAAGGGGAGGGGGAAGGGACCTCCTTTGTGTGCATGTTATCAAATTTCATAGGCTTTTGGCAGCAACTCAAACCGATTTAAATACACACAGAGTAATGGAGTTAATCATCTTCAAGATGCACAGGAAAGGAGGGGGGCCATCCTCACCTTGACAGAACTGTTGGCATAAGTCTGAATGATGTTCTCGGCTCCTTGTTTCACTTTGAGCTCCATGGTAAGTTGTTTTTTCAAAGTACGGACACGGCTGCCCAAGGGCGATGTAATCTCTTCCCAATGGCACGGATCTGGAGAAGTGGCATCATCTGAGAAAACAATGAAAAATAATATTTATAAAGAAATATGAAGATGTTCTTTTAGTCTTTTCTGATATTAGACTTTTTTTGTTTTTGAAAGAAATAATATTTATTGTTATTTTGCTAATGAAGAACACATAAGATTAAAAAAAAAAATTTGGAAAAAAAAATTATATATTTGTGTGTGTATATATATTATATTATATTATATTATATATATAACAATATTATGTTTAAGTACTGAACTGTACAAGTACATAATTGATATATGAAGCATGAATCAAATATAAAACAAGATTATGTAAAGAAAATAGGATGGAAACTTAAAAGAAAAGATTTCAATCAGTGTATATATAAAGATGAAATGACTCCTTCCTTAATAGCAATCATTTAAACTCACAATATCATGTCAAAGAACGCTCTCACCTGCAATAGTATCTTTCTGTGTGGCCATAGCACGTGCATTCAGCTCCTGGAGCTCCCAGTGAAGCTGCTCAAGCTTTCGGCTGGAGGCTCTAAGCTGACCGTCCACATCAGCAGCATTCTTGCGGTTGGTCACTGCCCTTCGCAGCCGCTCCGCAGCCTCTTTGATCTTCAGTTCCCGCTGGATCTCCTGCCGAAGAAGGACAATGGCATCCTCTACACGCTGCTGGAACTCAGGGTCCATGAGGTCACCTTCAGCCAGGCCCCGCAGACTACTGCTCTGTTGTGTGAACAGGTACAAAAATCAACATTTTTTTTCATTTTCAGCACCCTTATTTAATAAAATGTCTGCAGTTCAAGTAAGATAAGGAACATGTATGGATTTCTTCCTTCTGTTGAATGTTATGTTCAAGAGAAGAAAGAAATTCATACAGGTTTGGAAAAACCTTTAGGGTGAGTAAATAATGATGATTTCCATTTTTGGGTGTAGTCTACCTTAAAGATAAGTTCAGTATACTAAGCAAATAGTCCATTAAGAGTGACCACTAATATTGATAAAGTTGACTTGAGAGGGCAGTGTGGAAAAAAAGGTCACTGATATGAGCTGAATGTGCATGCATAGCAACTGAAGCAGTTAAATACAGGGGGGAAAAAACCCCACAAAAAAGCTATTTTCTGAACAAGCCATTCATAATTTGCTACATAGAGGGCAGTGTTTCACAAATTCTGACGGCTTCTTACATCATTAAGAAAATAAAATAAAATCAATAAAATCAATTTACATACACAAATTATATAGGTCCCTCACTCACATTAATATTGTCAGCATTTAACGAGTTGTCAACTAGTGTTGGATGAATAGGTTATTTGGGACCTAACAGCAGTAAAGCAGGAAAAACAGGCAGACCACATTTTGAAAACAGACTACCATTAACCGCTGTCAAAACATGACTCTTCCAACTACTTTAAATCACAAAAGACTTAAAAGTGACTCGTTTTCTCATACACATAACTTCAGTTACATATAAGCCTCTGGTAAACGAACAGAAGAGGAAGCCTTAGTCCTGTCAAACCCGTTCAACCTGAAAATGTTTAGTGATAGTTAATTGTTTGAACAAAGCTCGAAAACGGCCATATAAACAACATAACATAACTAGGCAGGTGTTAATGCGATAAAACGCCGCATTTGTCTAGTTGTTTTCTATATCTCACCTTTTTGCTTTATAATAGTTTCGCTGTGACTAAAAAATGCTTCTGGGCGTCTTGTGATTAATTCGCTTCAAACTGAATGAAAAACTTTGAGCCACACAGGACGTCGCCCAAAGAGACGTAACCGTTTGAACGTTAACAAACGGACTGCTTTATTTTATGACTTCTCCAAACAGCACTTTTCAGTATTTCCCCATCACTCCATTACTTACTATATCGGTAAAGGCTGTGTTAAAGATGTCTTATTTCTTACCTGAAGCGTCACACTCGACATCGTGAAATAATGTCTGACACACGCACAGTGATGCTCGGACTAACGTAACGTTAACCGAATCTTCGCTCGAGCTTACGGCTCTGGCTCACGCGGCGCCTGATTGAGGGACACTTGAAACCATATCCAGACTTCCAACTGAACCTGAGAGCTCAGACAAAAAGACATTCAAAGGGAATAAAAAGTTGTGTGCTGTTAGGTGCTGGAAGTAGATACAGGTGGCAGACTGTCAGCTGGGAGGCTATACGACTCTCGAATTACCGGTAGTTTTTTTTTTATGGAAGTTGCTTCGCCTTTCCCATTTCCTGAGGTTTGAAAAATCCTCGCCGCCTCCCTTTTCAACGATTGGCTGACAGCGCTGTCAGTCACAGGCGCTGCTATGATGTCATTCGGCGTAGAGACCAATGGTACACACTTCTATTAGTACTATTGATAACAAAAATGAATAGGCATTCTTTAATGTGCACAGTAAAGGTACATTAAAGCTGCAAAGTTTCAACAGTCAGAAAAGGCATAGGACAAAAGTGAAACAAAAACAACAATCTGCATTTCTACAAGCATTTTCATTATATTTTTTTATTTTAAACAGTAGGCTATATTGGTCGATGTCGTTTTTATTCATGATATAATAAGCAGCAAACTTTGTAACTTTAATTTCTTTTTAAATGGAAAAGTATAAACTGCTCAAATGAAAAAAGCCCAATAATGGATATATAATAACAACAAACGAATATGTGTGTAGATAAATAATAAAGGTATAAATCTTATTTGTACATAAAACATGGTCTCTCCACTTGTCTTACATCTCGCGATGGTCGATGCAATCTACGAGACTAAACGGCGTATAAATCCGCTATTTGAGTTTTCAAGTGCGTCATTTCAGATATCATGGCGGCGTCGCTTGCGAAGAAATGCGCTTCACCGGTGATTCTCAAAACTCTTTCAGCTCCTCAATTGAGGATGCAATGTGGGTATCACAAAAAGGTAAGCAAGTATGACTCAGGAAATTTGCTAGTAAAGTTTTTGGCTTTGACCTTATGTGGGCTATTTGAGGTGGTTTCTTGTATGATTGACATCTAGTGATACATAGTGACAGCTATCGGCACTGTACTAATATCACTGTACTGTGACAAGTTTCGAATTTTTTAGTCCTTATACAGATATTGTTCAAGTCAGTTTGTATCGTTTGAGATCACATTTGGTACCGGCTGAAGAATTAAGATTGAACTAAAAAAAATTTGCATGATCTAGGTTATCTATAAGTTTTGAAATGTAAAGCCATCATTTTTAGATTTTTTTTGTATTATGGCAAGATGAGTACACGTCTAACTAGGTCAAAATGGGAGAGATTGGAGCCCTGCATGGTCGTTTATTTGTCTTATAGAAAAATAATGAACTGGCACATGATCCTGACTCTGCCAAGCAAATAACTCAAGTGGCCCCTCCCTTATAATTATTGTTTTTATTTTAAAGGTTGTGGACCACTATGAGAACCCAAGAAATGTGGGGTCTTTGGATAAAAATAACAAGAATGTGGGCACAGGTTTGGTTGGTGCCCCTGCTTGTGGAGATGTGATGAAACTGCAGGTAATCCTGTCTTGCATAACAATAGGTTTAATGACTGCTTTACTCTTCTTCCTAAGTAGTCATTTTTTCAGAGTGGGTTCACTATGTTGACTACTGTAGGCTTATTAACTGTCATTTTTTTTTAGCACAGGTATTTCATGATGACAAGCATGTTTGCATTTGTGACATGCAATAATGCATATGCTATATAAAATAGAAAAAAAACTAACTTTATTTATTTTGCAGTTATAAACCAATAAAACAGTGTATATTTAAGCAGATGAATCGTACAGAATCTTAATTTTCTGTACAATGACCGAAGTCTCAGATTGGATTGAGTGCTTACACAGGATGACTCTGCAGATTTTAGATTATTTTATTTATTGTTTTTTTGACAGGAACAATTCAGA
The DNA here is from genome assembly GCA_032361145.1 of Enteromius fasciolatus. Classification (NCBI taxonomy): domain Eukaryota; kingdom Metazoa; phylum Chordata; class Actinopteri; order Cypriniformes; family Cyprinidae; genus Enteromius; species Enteromius fasciolatus. The sequence goes on from JAUMHR010000089.1 coordinate 2,155,234, forward strand.
ATAAAATATTTGTAGCACTTGTCCTTAAACACAACAAGCTAGACAATATATAATTTTTTACCAATGAAATGTAATTGAAAAAAAAAAGGTAAACAAACTCTGTAACCCCAAACAAAATATTGGTCACATGACTGCTTTTGTGCATCAAGCTGTATTGCTTTTTTCATATGAACTGAAAATAATTAGACCGTCATTTGATGTCTACACTGGATCACAACAGATAAGTGTAGTATTTTTGTGTATAGTATATTATAGACACAGTCACAAAGAAGATGATGGAAGCTATCACCACACTTGAATGTGGTGGTAATATATTTGATAAACTGAAGTCTATATTTGTTTTTCCCACCTAGGTCGAAGTGGATGAGGCGGGGAAGATTGTGGATGCCAAGTTCAAAACCTTTGGCTGTGGCTCTGCTATTGCTTCCAGTTCTTTAGCCACTGAGTGGGTGAAAGGCAAATCCGTAAGCATTTTGTAACTTAGTGTTTTTGTTCCAATAAAAGTATTAAACCTAAAAGATTTCATCAATATACAGATTGATGAAGCCCTCAAGATTAAAAACACTGAGATTGCTAAAGAGCTTAGCCTTCCACCGGTCAAACTGCACTGCTCAAGTAAGTGTTCCTTTTTATTTGATTTGATTTTGTAGCATTTACATGCATTATATTTGCTACTCCGGTTGATAAAAGTAACATTTACTCATATATATATATGCAAATGTTACTTATGATGTTCTTGGATTTAAGATTTAAGTTCCTGTTCTGTAGCTGACCTTGTTCTTTGTGCTTTGTAGTGCTGGCTGAGGATGCCATTAAAGCAGCTTTGGCAGACTACCGTCTGAAACAGGAAGTTAACTCGGGTGAGAAGACTGCCATGGCCCGCAACTAGGAGGCGCACTTGATCCTCTATATCAGTGGTTCTCAACTGGTGCTTCACTACCAGAAGGGGTTTCAGGTCTGTTCTGATTTGGGTCGTAGGGAATGGAAATAACTGTGCTAAATGCCTCTATTAAAATCCAACTAACCATGCAGAGTTAAAATAAGTCAAATAACCAAGCTTATTGTCTTAAAAGAGAATAATGCTTTCATTTTCTTCCATTGTGTATTTTATTGCGGGGGTTTTTTCCATATTGTTGACTCTGCACAGATCATGGTAATAAATTAAAGCGGTTGGTCACCATTTGATATCCAATGTAAAATCTGGGTCTTGAAACAAAACCAGTTGAGAATCAATGCTCTTCATCCTCCCTTTGAGTTTAGACCAAAGCTCTCCAACTCTTGCACTGTAGCCAGTCTTTTAAACGCACAATGTAAAAGTACTGAACACCACTGTTACAGTCTTAGCCGTATTTGTTTAGATATGTTGATGTAAAAGAGGGTAAGTGGATTCACCCGCTAGCTAAACACGCACACAAACTATCTTATTGTATTATTTTAGTTTAAAGGAGCGAAGATGTGATTATGATGGTGATTTATGCTACTGGGATTTGATTTGATGGCCTTTCAAATATCAGTACTTGAAATAAAGCATGTGTAAACCCAATCTTGTGGGCATCGGAATTAATATTGCATGCCTGTGGAATCTCAAAAACATGATACTAATTTAATTTTGCCTTGTTTAAAAATGTGATTATTAATTATTTCAATTTGAGGTTTGTTTCATTAACCGTTAAGTCACATACCAAATCTGCAGCTTCAGTAGATCTGAAAGCAAACTATAACCCCGATCAGCATTTTTATATCTTGAACATTCAAATAATGTAGTATAAAATGTGGTCAAATCTTGTAAGTTTATTAAGAATATTGTGTTTTTTATAAAGTACGTGTTGAGACTAACTAAACAGTTTGAAAGATGGCATAGAACATGCTGTGGCTGAATACCTCTCGACCTTGAAAGGAAATACTTGGAGCCTGAATGTGTAAACAGTAAGCTGACTCACAGCAAAGCGTTTCTACACTTAGTCTTGTCTCCTTAATTGGAGTAGTAAGTGTGCTCGTTTTATTTTTTGGTTTATAGTGCATTGCGAGCTATTCACTCAAATCGATTTCCCTAACCCTATTAGCTTTATGGATGTCTTTTCTAATAATAGACAGTAAAGCAAACAAGAATAAAGAGCATTTCTGATTTAGGGTTAAAGAGTCATCATGTCAAATGAAAAGAGATTCATGACAACCAACAGTTAAAAAGCCATTTTTATGTCTTGCCCAGTAGGCATCCGTTCATATCATTAATTTTGAAGTAAACTGAGACGGATTATATTTGGAAACCCAAAGTAAACCTTTAAAAAAAAAAAAATTAAAGCCTTATATTTTTCATGAACAATCTCAATACTTCATGCTACATGTTTTAGTGTGCAAGAAATACACTTTGATCTGTATTTGCCTCTTAAGTGTTTCCTTTAAGGCTTTAAGCTAAAATGCTGTTTTCTCTTCACTGATAAATGGTGAGCCTGAAGTAGCAACTTCCTGTTTGTTCGTGTCCTCTTGTATCTCTGAATTCTCTGGCCCAGATGAGTGTTTGCTCTCTTCAGGGGGCCCGGAGTCCGAGGGGTCAGTCTTTTCCATGTCACAAGCGGGGATACTGTCCTGGGATCTGCTGGGGCAGCTCTTTTCCACAGTATCCTCAACAGCAGACTGATTTGTGGTTTTGTCTTCTAGCGAGCCACAGCTCTCCTCTTGACTCTTATCGCACTGAGCTCTTCCCTCGTCTTCTGCCTGTGTTTGGTCTTCTGCCGCTTCATTCTTCTCTTTCCATGGGGTCTTGATTGGCGTTCGGAGGTTCTTGGTAGCCAGCATGATGTCCTCTTGGAGCTGCCTGGCTGAATTCACTGGCTCCTCACTGGAGCTGGTGTTGGCTTTCTCCGGGACTTCGCTGAAGAAGCGTGCTCCTCCGCTCTTGTCTCGCTCATCCACGTACATCTTGGAAGGGAAAGCGCATGGATAGTAGGTGCTGACTTTACGTCGGCGACTCAAGAAGGCAGCTGAGCAGAGGATGGTAATGATAAGAAAAAGTAATGTGGTAATGACGATTATGGGAAGGTGGTTCTCTTGTAAGAAGTCCACCAGCTGATCCAAGAATATTTTGCTATGTTTTTCTCCATCTATGGAGGTGGACTTCACCGACTCATTGGAGAAGAAGGAAATAGTGGGTGTGGGAGTCAGGTCTATGCTCCCAGAGTCCCACTGCCCACTGCCCTCCAAAGAGTCATTAAAAATGACTGGAGTGGCATAAGTGGGAAGCCTGGTCAACAGAATGACAGACAGGCCGATTAGGCAGTGGAGAGCTGAGTGGTCCATCCTGTGACTGAATACCTGAGGGGTGGATAAACAAGCGTTTTAATGACTTTACATGTTTTTAACAATTAAGCTAGCTGGAAATTGTCTAAGAACTTTTTCCTAATATTCTGGCAAGGTTCTTGTGGGTGAATGTTCTTCCAGTAACACTAATACATTTTTTGTTTAAAGTTATCAGCTCTAAAATAAACTTAAACTTTCCAGAGAACATTTAGAAATAACATAACTTGTTCTTAGAATGTATTTAGAATATTATTTGACAGAGTCAGAAACTTCAATGATAAACAGTTAAAACCTGAGACTTTGGTATGTTCTTACTTCATGACATTTATTCCCAGCAGTTGTCTTAAGTCTTTCCTGTGGTGCAGTCAAATTCAAAGAGCCACATGGTAACCTCATTGTATTCTGAGCCAGATGCATTATGTTCTGAGCAACTGCAGCTAAACATCAGTCCCTACATGTGCTCTCATTCTTTGAGGTTTTGTGAACATTAAAGTTTCACTTTCTGTAGCATCAAAATAAGCTGAATAAATACATATAGATATTAAAATTACTTTTCATGAAGTAAAAATGGAAGCACTATATTACCAAAAGAACCTAAACAACCATTTTTACACTATTTATCTATATAAGGAATTATAGTTAATTTCTTATGTTTATTTATAATGTTATATACTGATTATCATCATGTTGATGTATACATCTTAAAATGTATCAGTAAATAGAGAAATTAATATAAATCTTAATTGTTTTAAATATATAATTTTATACATTTATAAAACTTTAAATTAAGAAACAAACTGAATATTACTGGAAAGTGTAACCAAAAAACGTTTTTGTTTCTTTAAGCAAAGATTTTTCATCTGGGGTCTCTCCACTACCATCTGTGCTCAAGCTGACAACCATAATCATCACTGGGCATTTGGAGTACAATGGAAATAGTATCAAGCTCATGTGGCGCCTCACTCTCCAACACACACACACACACACATACAAACATGCAGCATTAATATTAATCTCCGTCATTGTTTTTATGCTGGCTTCAGAGAATTTCCGTATTTCACATAAACTTGCTTTTATGTAATTCTCTATTGCTTTAAAAAAAAAAAAAAAAAAAAAGGTAATCTTGCCAAAATCAACTGTGAAAGTCTATTCTGGAACTATTTTGGTTGAATCTTTTTTTGAACTGTTATAAAACAGTTTTAAACTTTGGTAGCCACATCTGGACATGGACCTTTTAAAGCTGTGCATTCCTGTAAGGTAAGTCATCTGCCAATCATTAAATGAACAGGAATGATATTACTAAAATAGAAAGCAGACAAAAGTAAAGTCGAAACTAAAGAGTTCTCACTTACTTTCAATTGCTGATGCTCTAAAACATGCCGACTAAAGAGGATATAATATGGAGAAGAAAGCGTCAGCTGTGTCCTCTTCTCAAACGGAATGTCTGTTAGAGACTATGCGATGAAGAACAGTTGGATTTGTGAGAGGGGGAAGAAACTCCTGTTCTCCCCTCCTCCTCCTTCTGCTTCTACTCTGTCCCAGAAAGACTGACTGGGTCATTTCCAGACACACTGTTCTCGTTAAGGCTGTTTGGGGGAGAGCCGAGTTTTTTTCCCCCTGTCTGTGCACTGGAGAACTTCAAGCCACCAGATGTAGGCTCAGTGTGTTTCAAACTCTAGATTCATCCATTTCTTCTAAAAACAAGGGTGCCTTTAGAACTGCATCTAAATACAGACTTGGATGGTCCCTTTGTGTTTGTTTTTGGCCTTCAAACAGAAGCTATCAGGTCCCTGAGGAAGAGCTTTATGTTTCCTGTGCTCACATGGTCCACGGGGGAGAAGGCAAGCTTGCTGTGAGCCACTGCTGGAACAATGGACAGGGTGTTGAGACCTGAGATATACAGTATAGGGCTGCTGTGGCAAGTCTCAAACCCAAAGGATAACAATATAATGAGCTGAAAACATGAATGGTAAACGGTACTTAATATTCTATTAACAATATTTATATATTTTGAAGCTCAACTGTAGAAATGTATAGAACCCTCAGAATTAGTTTTCAATATGCCAGCCCTTCGAGGCATAACGGCCTGTCAAAACATACAAAATTGCTAAAACATCTGCTTTCTGATCGCTTAAACTAATCTTGAGAGAGTTGAAGCTGAAGGATGTTTTATGTCTTTTTTTCATGTCGTTCTTTCTTTACTGCAGAATAATAAACCTCACTGTGAACAGACATTGCAAATAAATGGCTCTGAAACAACTGTAAATAATAAAAAAAAGTATTTTACTTGGGATAACGTAGGGGTCTTGCATCACCATTGCATTTTAATAGTGTATATGATTACAATATATTTCCAATAGTTGGTATATTAAACTAATAAATATTAAACGACAACAATAATAAAGTAATTGTTAATATTGGTGTATTTCCGTTCCCTGAAAGAGTGGACCACAGCATCTGACCAATTATTGACATGATTCAAGCCAGCCATATATTAACAATTTGTTAGTATATTAACAGATTGGTGAACATGACAACCTTTTCGTTTTTTCATTGTAAACCATCCTACTAACAAGAAACTGACAGCTGAATTCATGAAGAATTATGAATGAAAAGGATTTATTGTAGAGCCAACCTTTTTTATTTTAGGTGAAGTTTGGAATGCATGCACAAGACTGTTTAGGACACAGATAAGTGCTCATTTTCATGGATGTTGTCCTCCAGCAGTGAACAACTGAGGAGGTCTGTCTAAAACCAGAAACACACATAGAGGCACCAATACATTTACAGTACATGTACATCAGAAGAGCTCGCACGTAGCCACTGCCTCTTGAAGCCAGGTTCACTTATCAGAACATGTGTCAGCCCAATAACATGAGAATAATTCGAAAGCGGGGGCAAACTGGAGAACATGGGTAAAGTCAGCAAAAAATAGCCTTTTCCTAATTAAAATAAGGTAGTATTTCTGAGGCAAAAACCATGCAAATGGCAAGTGTTGAGCATCCAATGTTTCTGATGTCTGAGTGATTGATTTCCTGAGGTGCAACAGTAATTTCGTAATTACTATCAAGTTACAGCGGTAGGTTTTGATTTATGAAGAATATGCACGAGAAATGCATTTTCAACGATACTTGCCGAAGTCTAACAGGTTTAGGTTTAGGTTCACATGAAGTTATTGCTTTTGGATATATTGTAACTGACCGTGTTATATTTTGAAAAACCCTGTTGTTGGATGCTTTATAATTAAAGGCGATAATCTCAAAGCAGCCAATGGAGGAAATGAATTAATACTCCAGTTATCATGATCATCTGATTTTCCAATTAAATCCTAAATACTGAATTTTAATGGCAATGGACGTTTCGCTAAATCATATCCTTACCATCTATCATTAGTTGCCTTTACAATCATTTCCACACAGTTCCGCCTGATGTCTCACTTTGAACAGCATGTCTTGTTTTTCAATAAGCCACTATCTACAACTGGGAAAAACATATAAAAGTAGAAATAAAAGGAGAGGTGACCGATTCACCTCAAAATTTGGCAGCACAACAAAAAAAGCAGAGAAATACTGATGTGTATATACAACGACACTCTGTAACATACCGGTTAATATTAGGATACTCATGGAAACAATGTTACAATAACAAAAGAAGTAAGAAATGTTTTAACAAAATGTAAAACATCAGTTAAAACCAGTGAGCACTCATTGCTTCTGCTATGCAAATGCTTGGGGGGGAGACTTGACAAAAAGTAAAAGTCCATCTTGGAATGTTGCTTGAAGTTGTCCTTGTGAGAAACACCAAGCGGAATGATCGAGTCAAACGGAGAAATTTTGGCAGTGACTGACTCCCCCTGCCCAACTGAATCTCTCTTTCTCTATATTGACGCTATGGCTTAGACCACCACCAGTGTCTTAGATTGCCACTTTAGCCACTTGCTCTTCCAGTTTGGCGATTCTCCTGTCCTGCAGCGTGACCAGATCTCTAAGGGACTTGACTTCTCGCAGCAGCTCCTCTAACTTCACTTCATTCTTCTGCAGAATAAAGTAAAATAGGAAAAGAAAGAAATGGGAAAATGTGTTTTAGTGACAATTATGAGTGGGCAAAACAAGAATGAGTCAAAGAAGTGTCATCCTTACTCTAGTTAGCTGAGGAGAGGCAGGTTTCTGGGGAGTTGCTGGTTCCTCCACCTTTTTGGGTGCCTTGTTATCCAGCAAATTTTTCTTGACTACTTTGAGGTCGCGGTTCTTGCCCGGAACGTAACCGTGTTTGAGCGAGATCAGAATCGGTTCGCCATTTTTGCCTTCAAACCACTCCTCAGCCTCTAGCGCTGGGTCTGGACCTGCTGTATCCGGATAGAGGTCATCCTGGAAGAGGTCTGACTGCCAAAAACCGAAAAGACAGGAAATACCATAATGAGTATTTTGGATTATGCTGTTTGTTTTCTCCGAAAACATCTGCCGCTTTAATGTAAATTGAAACCAAGCTCCGGCTCTTTTCTTCATCAATTAATGACCGCTTAATCGCACTACTGATTGAGCTTTGATTGTAAAGCTAAAAAAAACAAAAAAACTTATCAACTGAATATTATTATCAACGATCATTGTTTAAATAGCAGATTCTTTAGAATATACTGAAGAATAAACAAAAATGATAGAGAATGATTATGTATACAACAAATAGAATACAGTGAAAAGTACCTTTCTAGGAACGGTCATGATAATTGGCTCACACTTTCTCTCATGAAGTTTATAAAACCTGTGAGAAACAACAGACATGTCATTGGTGTTATGGTGATAAGCACAAAGTTTTAACGTTTTGCATTTATAACGTTATAAAAGACTTCTTTTTCAAATAAATGTGGTTCTTTTGAACTTTATAGTCATCAAAAGATCCTAAAAAACTAATGATGATAATAATAATAATAATAATAATAAGTAGCACAACTGTTTCATAATACATTTATAAGCAAATCCATGCACAAAATCAGCATATTAAAAGGATTTCTGAAGGATCGTGTACCACTGAAGACCGGAGTAATAATGCTGCAAATTCTGAATAGATTACATAAAAAAAAAAAAAAAAGGAAAACAATCATTTTTAATTATAAACAATTTATATATATATATACACACACACAGTACTGTGCAAAGGTCTTAGGCCACTAGGATTTTCACCAACAAAAAATTTAAGTTTTAAGTTGGTTATTTCTATTTTTTGCAGTAGCGTGTCATTTTGAAATATCAGTTATATTTCCAAACATTATGTTTGTCATTAATTGTAATAATGCAGTGAGATTATTGTCTGTTTTGTACCTATTATGTAACCTTTTATGTTTAATATAATTCAATATAATAAATCATATTTTGACTTCTTCCCTTCATTATTATTAATAGATATTATAGACTTATAATATCTGAGGTCTGAATATCTTATAAATATCTGAAAATTAAACACAGAATGTACACACATGTGACAGAATAAATCATAAAATTAATGATCCTGACAGTGATCATTAGTAGTCAAATAACATTTCATTGACCTTTAGGTGCCGCAGCATGAAACCACAGCTACACTGCCATCAAGATTTTATAGCCAATGGCAGGCTAATGACTCCCCCTACTGGAGAAATAAAATCAAGCTAGCTGAGAGCCATAATCACAACAACGGTCGCCTGAACTTTAGTTTCTCCAAAATATCTACATTCTGACCACAAGCCTCTCAAAAACTTCAGATAATCTGAATGAATTTCAGGCCGCAAACACTTGCTGTGTCTGTTTTCTCTTTTCAAAAATAACACATAAAAGAAATACCTGTGCAAATCGTGCATACCTGGCTATCTCACACTTATTGACATCTAGGCCTCTTTTCGGCATGTAGCCCATGCCTCTTTGGGGCTCCTTGCTGGAAAACGTGTTGAGGTAGTGCACATACGGTGCCTCGTCTGTGATCTCGAAGTAACGGATACTGCTGTCACCCTTAAACAGAAAACAAGATTACAGTTGTATTAGAATATATATGTAGTATATATACACACACACAGTGTATGGCATCAAACTACTAAGGCAAAGTTCCCAATTTCTAGGGGGCCCCAAATTATTCACGTTTTATTATATTAAAGCTGCAGTCTGTAACTTTCGGTGCTCTAGCAGTTAATAAACAGAACTGTGTGCGTGTTCATCGCAGCTGAAGCTACTTCTCTCTGTGTATGTCTATGATGAATACCGCTACCGTTTTACATTTACAGTTTTGAACGCAAAAAAGTTACAGACTGCAGCTTTAACAAAACCTTCACTAAAATGCTAAAAACACAAAAATGAATTTATTGTTACAATATAGCTGAACTCTTTCAGGGTCACATAAAAACTTGCTCACCTTTCCACACAGGTAGACCACGTTAGTGTCAGGGTCATAGAACGGAAGCAGCACTCCATTGCTGGTGTCCATTTCATGCACTGATATCGGGTCCTCCATGTTTTTCTTAAAGAGAGGAACATCATAATATTTAATGAAAGTGTGTGGAAAAAACCTGAATTATTCAAAAACATGGAAATGTATTTATTTGCCTTACTGGATTCCATAAAGCTAGCTGCCGCTCACTCATACGACTGAAACCGGTGGTGAAGATGTTTCCATCAGCCAGAAAGATGGCTCTCATGGGTCGTGCTCCCTCATGGGCCTTATCCTTCTCCTGTGATCATCAATGCCAGTGAGACACGAAAAACTATGCTAATAAAGAGCCTTCAATGCAATTCCGGGATGTTTTCACTTACCGCAGTGATCTTTCCCTTGCGCGGATCGATAACGCGCACTTTCTTATCTTTGCACGCGGTGCAAATGAGGCTGCCGTTGCGACTCCAGCAGACGCTGAAGATCACATCCGGATGCATGTCCTCCAGGTTGATCAGAGCTTCTCCTGTGCCCACGTTCCAAATGATGATGAGATTATCGCATCCTGACAAGGGAGGGAAGACAAAATTAGTTTTTAGTCACGCAACATAACATGTTTTTGATGTCCAAGATGATACACTTTTTTACGTAATGTGCTCGCTTTTGATATCTTTTACCTGCACTTAGCAGAACATTACGGGCTGTTGGATGCCACGTCACGATGCCCACCCTCTTGGAGTGACCCTCTAACACCACGACTGGCTCAGAAAGAGGTGCGGTGAGGCCGTTCTCAGGGATCTGCCACACCTGTGTGTGACAAAAATGCAAACCCTTTTAGAATAATCACTCAAAACACCATCATTATCGGAGGATGTAGTGAAGGAGCTGAACGTACCATTACTGTACAATCTTCAGAGCCGCTGGCAATGACGTGATCATTGTTCGGGCACCAGTCGATGTCCAGCACAGGGCCTGTGTGACCACAAACAGTGGGGTAGGCCTTGTCAATACGACCCGTCTGCAGACAGGAAACAAAGAGCATGGATTTATGTCTCAGTTTGCGTCATTATGATCAGCTATGCTTATTCAAATTAGCATAAATGCTGTGTGAAATCCCTTACCTTTTGCAGAGGCAGAACGAGGAAAGCTCCGCCCCCACTAGCCTCCACAATAATAGCAACAAATTTGGGGTTTACTGCACAAAAAGCACTGTCCCAGGTAACCCGCGAAACCCTAATGTCATCATAGCACTGGTCATTCTTCACCGCCTGACCAAACACATGACGGAATTTGCTCTGTCGTACCACTCGTCTGATCATTTCTGAAATCACAAGAGAAGGGAAATGTTGTGGTCTTTTTTTTTTTAAGTTATTACAATAGTACTTTATTCACTTAATATTTAAATACCTGACTGTTATATTTTGCAGTATAACACATTCTTAATGGCAGATGCTTTCAGACTTAATATTGACAGTGTATCATATTAGGGTAAGATGAGCGGTCAGCTAGAGAGCACTGGGAATCGGTTTTCCATTTCACCCTCTGTATGCATTTCTTCATAAAAGACAAGGGGAGAAGTCAAATGCAGTTTTTTTGCGTATATTTCACTGAGCCACTGTGTAGAAACATTCATCTTCATATTAGAAAACCATGCTCTAATGACTGAATATTTAAATGACTAAATAAGTAACAAGTAATTAATTACAGTAATAAGTAATTAACCTGACCTATATTTGATTTCCTTTATTTGATTAAAATACTGTTTCTTTTTATTAGTTTATCTTGTAAAAAGTACTTTTGCTGAAGCACACATGTCCCTGGATACCATTCATAAAGGTACATTTATTTTTATTTATACATCTTCTGAAAGCTAAATAATTATGCTTTCCATATATATAGATATGCATATTACTAAAATACAAAATGTCTTCATAGAACATGATCTTTGCTTAATATCCTTATTACTTTTGGCATAAAATATATTTTTAAACCATACCATATTGTAGGCTATTGCTAGAAATATACCTGTGCAGTATATTTGATATAAGTATGTATTCTTCATTTATTAACCAGGATAAAAGAAAGCCTAAAAGATCAAAACCTAATGAGCTGCCAAAAAGACAGCATTTTTTAATAAGCAACAAACATGCCCAAAAATGATGCACACAAAATGCTATCTAGTTCTCCAGGTTTTTAGACACAGTGTGCTTATTCCTAACCAGTGTTATAAAGGGTATAATACACTGAAATACAAATTGATATTCATAATTATACATCAGTAGTCAGCGGTTATATTAAGTCGCCTTTATCAATGCATTATGTGCATTTTATGGTTGAGATGAACTGCTAGGGCCCTGATTGATGGCGGTGTCTTCCTAAATAGCAGCTACCACCATTAATAACACTAATAATAAACAAAAACGATTCCAAACAGCTGTGTTTGTGAGAATAAAACGTAGTCATCACAATTAAGTCATGGATGTGCTTTCGGAAATAGGTCAGATGTATGGCGGTGTGTGTGTGAGTGTGTGTTTGCTTTCTAATGGCCGAGCTGCGTTATTGATGATGATGAGCATCCCTGCGAAGAAAAACCCACACAGCACTAACAATCTACTAAAAGATAATTTAAGATATGGAGTAAAAGAGAAAACATATGCACGGATGAGAGAAAGATGAAGAGTAGAATAAGATCATATTCGTCCATAGTGCAAGAGTGAGAAAACCATGACATAATCGATAGATGGCCAGGCTTCTGCTGGTGTGAGAAAACGAGCTAACCGCTAACCGAGCAAATGAATGAAAACAGCAGAAAAAGCATCAGTTATGCAGCTTGTTTTGAGCCGTGCGTGTTTTTCTTTGCAGGCGCTGGCGAAATGCGACGTGCCGCTTTGAAGTGGAGGCGTGCTATCTACCCGGCACAGGTCATGATGGTCAACTTTCAATTAATATCTCACTATTTCTGCTTATCTCGCCGCGTGCATGTAAATCAAAGGCTGGATGCAGTCTCACGTGCCGCTAAATAAGCCGAAACGCTTGCACATGCACCAGCGCAAGTTTTTTTTTCGGATATGTCCTAGCTGTTTCCAGAGCTTGTTTTAAATCAGTGATGCTTGCTAAAATCGAGCTAGCATTCCAGTGGAGGCTATTGCACCACTGACCTGCCTTGCATTAATATGACCAAACGCAAAACGCTTACCTTTATCAGTACTACGTCTCTCACAGCGTCAAATTCAAAGCATTAATTTATTTTCTCACAGATGCAGTTGTGCTGGTGACTGTCTCAGTGAATTGCGGCTAGCCACAATAGCTTCCCTCCTCTCCTTTATTCTGAATGAACGGGAGAAAACGCCCTTGTTCTCCTCTCCCCTCCCCTCCTCCTCATGTCCTCCTACATGGACATCAGTCTGTGTGTGAATGAGAAGTAATGGTACAAACTGTACTGTACTGCCTGACAGGTCACTGTGGTTTAACTGGTAAGGTCACTTTATAAATGGAAAGACCCCTCAGCATCTCTTTGCAAACGGTACCTCGAGCCCAAGCAGCTTTTCCATCTTGTGCATATAAACACGTTCTGCCTTCAACTGTGCTGATAGTGTTGCAGGGCCCTGGTAATTATGTTAAGAGTGAAAAAGGATGAAGTCATGCTCGTGTTGGATTATGTTACAAAGTGCAATGTGCCCTAAAATCTAATTCAGAGTCTTTATTTTTCTGTTTCAGTTTGGTGTAGGGATTTTTAAACTTTGTGATATCAACGGCACCTAGATATTATGGTCCGTGGGACCTCCTTTGTAAAATACACATGCTTTTCATGAATACTGTATAAGGAGAAATATATAAAGTGAGAAAATTATGACACATAATAAAAACTGAAGATGTTGTTTACAAAATTAAATAATTGGCTTTTATTTTGCACTAAAACATACAAATATATTATTTGGAATATATATTTTTATGTATTTTAGCTATATTCCAAAGCATAAAAATCACTGAGCTAAAAGCAGTGTAAAAGTGCACATAAAAATATACTAATTTTTTGGACAGTTAGTAATAAAAGATTCATATTATTATTATTTTATAAAACAATGTTTTTAATTATCTTCTTTTAAATAATTATGATTAATCTTACGATTTCTTAACATTATTTACAAGTGATAATCAAACTAAATGAGGTAAATTATTGCAATAAGCATGTTTAACTAATGTCAACTCTATTAGTGTTCTAATATATAGTAAACTCTTGTTATATACATTTGTTTTTTATTTTTATATACTGAAAGCCACTGAAATTTGATCAAGATTCCATATTCCATACCATATTCCATATATAAACTATAAAACTAGGAACGCAATCAGCTTGTCTTACCTTTCTTTGGGGAGGATCTTCTTTCCATTTTATGGGAAGATGTTTGTACATCAAAGGCTGTCTTCATCTGCGATACTTTCAGACTCTGGCTTCCCACAGTCACATCTGGCCTGGCTTTCATTATGTTTGTCCTGCTGTGATGTACCACTTTCTCCTGGGTTTTGTTGCTGTCTCTGATGAGCTCAGAGACGGGCCTGTATCTGGACAGTTCGTTTTCCTCTGAAGCAGAAGAATCACTGCTTGGAATTCGACAGGCAGCGTAAGGGTATTCAGTTGGGTCTGCGGTGGGTTTAGAGTCTTCCTCATCCTCCATGTCCATCATGTAGCATTTGGAGTCACGTCTACCAAACTTCAAAGGCTGTTCCGTGTTTTCCAGATCAGAGTCTTTGCTTGCTTCGTTCTTCTCAGTGTCTGTGTTAGCAAATGGATTTTGAGGTTTCTTCGGCACAGGTGGTGGTGGGCCTTTAATTTTTGCTTTTCTTTTTAACAAAGGCCTCAGCTGAGACATATCCATTTCTTTTAGCACTTTATCATCAACAGTTTCTATCAAGTTATCCCAGTCAGGTGCAATAGTTTCATCATACGGGACTAAATATCTTGGAATATCAGCAGCCTCGGACTCTAAGGACATGCACATGTAGAAGGGGGACTCCATATAATAAGGTGACATATCAAGACACGATGCATGCGTATTAAAATCCTCAACGGATTGCAGTTCAGCCTGCCTTCTGCCCATTTTAATATTTTTGAGCAGCAGGTCCGAGTATTTGCTTGGCTCGTCTGTGGAATGAGAAGCAGATTCCTTGCGGCCAGAGGCTTGTTTAAAAGGATTCTTTGGTTTCTTTGGAACAGGTGGCGGTGGTCCTTTTATTTTGGTCTTTTTCTCTGTCTGGGCATCTGTGGGTTGGATGTTAGAGATCATGCTCTGTATTTCAGCGTGAGGAACGTACAAGTTAGAGACGTCAGATGACTTCCTCGCCTCCTGATCAGGAAATGTATGAATCTGAGGTGGTGGCGTGATCACTGCTGTGAAATAGAGAGGCTCTTTTTCCTGTTGCAAAGAAGCTGTCTGTGCTGCATCAAAATCTGAGTGAGAGAAAGAATTGAAATGATTTACGAACGTTTGATCTGAACATTTACCGCTGGAAGAATTCTCTTTGGCCTCTGTTTCTGTGTTCATGTCATTCAGTTTGTAGATCTTTGGTTTACAGACTCTTTTGCCCTGAATTTTATCGTTTTCGCCTAGTAAAGAGGTATTATGCTTTCTATTAACATGACCATCGCAGTCTTTCCAGCTTTCTACGAATCTTGACCGAACAGCTTTTTGATAAACAGATTCAGTGTCTCTTTTCACACATGGTGCTTCTGCTCCCCACTCTCCCTTTTTGGCTGGGTGAGGCGCATTGCTAAGAGGGACGTTTTTAGCACTGGATTCAGTTAAACTCTCAGATGACATGACTGTTGAGTGTTTTTCCAGGACAGTGAATGCCCCTTTGTCATCATTTCGCTTCTCAGAGTGAAACAAAGTATTGCTTTGGCTTAAATCTGGACGGAATGTGTTTAATACCTTTTGTTCAAAGTCCTCCTCAATCCTCAACGGGACTAGAGCTGTGTCTGGATTTGCGGGTTCAGTAACAGAGTCAGAGTCAGAGTCAAAAGAATCGAATGTTGTCACTCTAGATTTTAATAAACTTGGTTCATCAAAGGGAGTATGTAAGATTTTATCCTTACCTTCGATTTCACTCTCTTCTTTTCCAATCAATGTTGTACTGAAAGTTGGGTTTCTTTGGTCGTTTGTTGCTTTGGGTGTCTGTGAGGCATCGTTGGGCTCTTGTAAAACACTTCTTCTTGACAAACCTCTCCTGATATTTTTGTCTCCATGTAAACTACCCTGCTTGTTGGCACTCTGAAGCCATGGGCGACTTGAATTTGATGGACGGGTAGTCGCAGTCTCTGGACGTAAAGAATCAGCTCTCTCCAAATGCTCAAATCTGTCCTCATCAGGGCTTTCTTTGTGTCGAACACTTCCAGCACTTTCTCTGCGACTTTTGTTGCAACATTTCTTAATTTTGTCTCTACTTGGGGTTTGCGTTTCATGTTTATTTTTGTCCTGGAATGGCTGTCTTTCAAGTAAATCAGCATTCTCTGCTTCCAAAGAAAATTTCCTCTTCATTTCAACATCACCACTCGTCTTTGTCATCCCATTGTGTCTATCAGAGAGCGTCCGTTTCTCATTCTTCTCAATGTTCACACCATCATCTGCTGAGTCCACTTGACGGGAACCTTCTAACATGTTTGGTGTATCCTTGAGGTGAGTTTTGTTAGTCATTCTGTCTGTTTTGTCAGCTTGTTGCTGGTCCACAGCAGTTAATATGTCTGTGGCGGTGGCGTCGCTTGCTACTGTTTTGAATTCTGAGGCACATGGACCTCCTGCCAGGCTCAGCTGAGGATTTGGAGTCCTGCCATTCTGCGAAACATCCATGTCATAACTCTGTCTGATCTTTTTTCCTCCCTGGTTGAAAGAGGGCTTAGTGGCGTTGTCATTAGGTCTTGTTGGTTCCTGATCGGGACAGGGCTCTAGTATGGAGATGTCCAAGCATACAAAGTTCTGGTCTATTTCTTCTGGGCTGTTGGAATGTGCTTCCTCCTCGCTTTGGTTTAGGATATCATAGTCACCAATGGCACCGGTCAGGACGTCTTCTTTTCCTAGCTCCTTGTCCTGTTTCTGTCCCATCACCCCTGTGAAGAACACATATCCCCACCAATGAGTTTATTAACAGACCATATATCTTTATCTATAATGAGCCACCGCCCGTTTCAAGCTCTCTCTTGTTCCTCTCACATCACTTCTAACTGGAATGTTGCAATGCCTAAATTTAAATGACTCTCAGTGTGGCTACTGAGTCACAGAACCAAAATGGGAACCGGACAACTGGCAGAGTAGGTCAGTTACCAGGTGCGAAGGTCACATTAGACATGAAAGGGGAAAACCCACAGACTCCAAACATATCCTATGGCTCTTGACAACAACACTCTAGACCTCCTGGCCTCTGCAACTGTGTTTCCATCCAAGATGGAAATTTAGTTCATAATTTATTTTAGATTAAAATAATAATAAAAAAAATAAATTCATTTATTTTTAATATATTAAAAATGTTTATTTTAAAAATAATTAATAATGTATACAATTAATTAAATAATACCAATACACACTGTTCAAAGTTTGTGGTCAGTAAGATCTTTGTGTTTGAAAGAAGTCTCTGATACTGCACTTAATTGATCAAAATATACATTAAAGACAATAATATTTTGAAAATGTCATAATTTATTATGACCCATTTCTGTTTATACTTATTTAGATTGTAAATATATTTTAAAAATACAATCAGACCATTATAATTATATATATATATATATATATATATATATATATATACACACATATACATACATTCTTCCTAAAATTTGTATAAAAACATGTGGATGGATTTACAGACCAGCATACAAACCAGCAGCACCAACCTGATCTCACAGCAATTCGTACATATTTTATGAAGTGGCTAATTCGTACAAATTCGTACGACCTCACTCGGACGAATTCATAAGATTTTTACTAAATCGTACGGATCTTACTAGTTGCCAAATTGTATTAATTTGTACGAATTACATACACCTAACCCCGCCCTTAAACGTACCCGTCACTGGGATTTAGACAAATCATACAAAATTGTACGAGTGAGGTCATACAAATTTGTACGAATTAGCACAAATTTTCCACCTTGTATGAATACGTACAAATTGGTCGTGAGACTGTGTTGGCAACACAGGACCAAGGCATTTAGATCTATACTGATTTATTTTTAGTAACAATTTATTTTTATTATCTTATATTTATTTGTTGTTTATAATGTAGTTATTTTGACTTTGATATACTAAAAACGAACTATTTTTTCTGAAAGTGGCCTGTCATAAAATAGATCTGTTTCTATGAACTCTGTGACCTCTGGCTATAAGGGTCATGGCTTTATCAGTGACCTTCTGAAACTTCCATTGCACAGTGGTTTGAAAGTAAGCAGCAAACCATATTCCTCAGCTGACTGTAGTGTCACAATGTGTCTCGTGGGAAGAATAATCTAAAATAGCCTCCCAAATATAAACATGATAAGGTGTAAGCATGTCCTTTGTCCTCTGCTGCTCTATACTAAAAAAGCACAATGTTTTACTTAAACATAAAAAGTCAAATAATGTGGATAAATTCATGCCTATATTCTTTAGACTAATCATTAGTGTATTTTAAAGTACATGACACAACTTGTGAATGTGGGTCTGTCTGTGTAAACATGAATGAAAATGGCTCTACATTATCAGTAAATGTCATCTCATTTGTGCCTCCCAGCATGATGGGATATTTTAAGGTTCCAGTGGTCTGCGTTGAATCTTTCCTCTGTCTGAGAATGTCAGCTGTACTGGTTGGGCTGCTGAATGAATGGCGAGCTTATGTTATGCTTATGTCATTGCGCAGGCACTGGGCAGTAAATCTAATAGGTTATTTTGAGGTTGATGGCCTCAGCTTGCAGTGGAGAAGGGCCATCCATATAACCAGATTCTCTGATGTTCAGCTCGCCCAAAAAGAGTTTGCGAATGTATTTGCAGCTTGAGCACAAAGTTGAAAGCTCGAATTAACAACGCACACAATTTCCAACTGTAATAGTTAATTGTTTTACTTGTGACTTTTAAAGGCAGATTAAGCTAGTTATATTTGAGCAATAAAACACTTGGAGTTGCTCACCTGTTATTCAAATGACGACTACACGCTTTTATTATCTACTGTATGCAAAATAATCTTAACTGAATGCAGTCAAGCATGTTTTAAAATTCAGTAATGAGATTAAATAGCGTTTCACACTTTATCCTCTCTAAAAAATATAAAGGTGTTCAATTGTTTTTTCAAGATTTTCAAGTTTTTAAAATAAATCTCCTCCAGACAACTAATTCACCAATACATTTACATTTATATGTATGTTTAGCAAATGCTTTCCGCCCAGAGAGATATACAACAGAAATCACATTACTGTCAAATACAGATGTAGCATATGAAATATAAATATAGCTGATAGTCTCACCGTGCTCATGTATTCTTACAGAAGGAGAAAATCCTCTGAAGTGACGCGGATATGTCTTTGGATTGGACTAAAAACACTTATTTTAGTCTGTTTAACTGACTCCAGCTTGAGTGTCTGGGCTGCTCCTGTGTCTGGTCTCGTGATGTCAGAATCACATTTGCCTAATTCAATAAGATTTCCTTCTGTGCACCACTCAAAGGTCAGTTTTTCTTCATCTACATGTAACTTCTTGTATTCATACTAAGAAGTGAATTATTATGTGGTGCATTTATTTGAATAATCTTCAACAGTTCACTCATAGCTATAAAAAAGGCAATACTGGTCAATTTCTGATGCAGACAATAAACAATTTATTTTTTCATAATTAACTGTACATTACATTATAAAACAAAGTGCAGCACAACTTAAAATGGTCAAAATGAAGTACAGTGTATAGATGATGTATGTTCCAAGTCACTTTTAAGAGCTGTTTAGTTAGGGCTGAAGGCAATCTTCCAGTTTCTCAAAGTTGGTTATTGTGTTGTGTTCAAACATGCCAAAACATGACAATAAATAAATGACTTTGGTCTCCTCTATTTAAATATGAAATGTAGTATCAAAATGAAAAGACAAACAGACTTGAATAAGCCACAAAATATGATTTTCATTTTTTTCCCCAAAATAAACTTTGCTCTATAAAGACCAAAAACAGGTGGAGACAAAACCACTGCGAAACAAAGAGTGGTTTGTTTTTTTTACCAAAGAACTGTTAGACAACTGATTGCAAATGGCAACAGGTAAGGCACTTGCATGTTCGAAGAAACAAAACGTCTAGTACTCAAATCAGCAGCAGCTGGGAGGAGGTACGGCGAGCCATGAGCGGGACACAAAACTATAACTTTGATCTCTTTGGGAGGCCATCTTCTTTTGGCAATAATTTTGATCTGCAGAAATACTTTCCCCCCAGTGTGAAATGTTAACGTTCTCATATGTATTTTTTAAAAATGGAAAAAAACAAAAAAACAAAAAAAAAAAACACCAACATTAAGTTGCAAACCATTGGGAATTTGTAAAAGCAACATGAAATACGTCTCACAGCTTTCAAATAAAAAATAAAAATGTAAGTTTCATACAGCGGTGACTGAACCCACGCAGACCATATGGAAGAAAAAACTCTTTCATTCAAATCTCACTCAAGGTGCGTTTCTCTCAGATTTTCATTCTTAATGAAAACTAGTTACTTTTCACATTATTGTATAAATAAAGATGATTCTTTTCAAAATCCTGCTTACACTTATTGCACAGGCCACTTTGCATATTTTTTTTCAAAAAAAAAAAAAGCTTAGTAGGCAACACAAAGACCAATAACATTAATTATTAAATTACACTTATATATGAGACAAAATAATTAAAGTCAAATTTAACCAATATTTGCAAACTTGCTAGTTATCTTGGCGCACTAATCAAACGTTGTGTTCTTTCACAAATATCATACACCATCGTGGTAATAAATTGACAAGCTCAAGCAAGTCCCTTTGCCCACAATATTATAACAAACTGTGCATACCTGTTAATAGCTAACGCACATGACTGTCATTATCAGATGCCATGATGTCATTTTCATATAGGAGACACTTTAAAAGGACCTTTTAAAGGACAATAGTGAGACATTTGAACATCCTCTGATCAACTTGAAGACTGTATTGTACTAATGTGTTGCTGCTAAAGCCTTTTGCACATCACAGGCTACAATTTGTACAATAAACAGCTTAAGCTAAATTACAGAACAGGAGGAGCTACTCTAGTAGCACATTTCAGATGTAGTAGATCTGATAAACACCAGCTGAGAAGCAAATTAGTGTTGTAAGACAAACAGCCAACCACATTCATGTTGCATTTTTCTCTGGAAATAGACAATAATTATGTGGCTTTGTTGATGTCATTCAAGTAACTATCAGGGTGGAATAACACTGTGACTTCAAAAAAAACAAAAAAGCAATCATACATTTCAGGCTAAACTTTTGGTTTTTAATTGCTTTTGTGGTGCAACATTTGTATTTTAAAATTTCCACAAAGGTTTGTGGAACTATATGGCTTTTGATGGCAAGTTAACCAAAAAGTTGCCAATTAAATATTCAATACATTATTTAATTTTAATTGTTGTTAACTGTTGTTTAATTGTAAATAGTAAATAGTTTGTTTAAAAAAACAAAACAAAACAAAAAAAAAGTTACAGTTTTGGCCTCAGATGTTTTAATAAAGCAATAACACAAATCTTATCATGGAACTCTATTAATATCTATATCTAAATCTGATTCGGTTTTTATATACTTGCCTACCACCTTATTTGCTTCAACCAGTAATTTCTATGGTTTGATAATTTCTATTATCATTAATACATAAGTGTTCTGATTAGTTATTCCATAGCACCCTTTTAATTTTTCACATTTATGTTCACCTTTACCTTTAGGTTTACGATTATCTAAATCAGATAAATTGTCTCTTTATGCTATCAAATCATCGCAACTGCACGATTGGTTCCTTTGCAGTAGCACATAAATTTGCTGGTGAACAAACCGGGAAGTAAAATATTATTGATGTTGCAAGGATATCAACCAAAGGGCACAAAATGTGGTTTTAAAGCTTAAAGAAGTTTAAATTATGGAGATCAAACAAATATTTGAGAAAAATCATTGCTAATTTAAAAAGGTCTGATTATGCAACCTATTGATGGGCCACATGTACTTTAAAACCTTAACAGGTAGGGCTTCCTTTAGCAAGACCAAGAAAAGGCGTATCAACAAAGCCGTTAATGAAGGTCCAAGCCAGAGCATGCTTTAATATATATCTTTGTTAAAGCACAGACAGACACATGAAGAATGCAGTGCAGTTATGTAAAGGGCTGCTGGAAGGACGTCCAAGCCTCGCCTGATTGTTCTCATGAGGTGTCTTGCAGCATCGGCCTCCATGGTCACTCTCGATGGCTGTAGGACCGGATCGGTCCCAATCACTGAGAAAGCATGTTCTGACATCTCTGAGTCAGCTTTTCAAACTCTGCAGCACAGTTGGAGTTAAAGAGAGCTTGGGGGAGCAAGATGACTGCGCGCAAGCAGCAGGCTCTTGGTCATCGTGGTCGACGGAGACTGCGGTGGACAGCGTCAGGTCCTCTGTGGAGATGGCCAAGTCACCTAGCTTGGCCAGCGAATTAGACCTTTTGAGTTGGGAGGACATGGTCAGCCCGGCGAGCCGCACACGGGTCTCGATCTCTCGAGCTTGCTGACATACCAAGCCCGGCTGGCCTCTGCGAATTCTCGACAGACTGTCGCTGCTGGAGCTGCGTGTCAGGGCTGAGCCCAGTGCGAACGTTTGCTGGAGTTCACCGGAGCCAGGGTGCGAGCTGGGGGCGTCCACTTCCATGTCCTCTGTGGCAGTGTCCTCTGTGGTCAAGTCCATCTGTTCCGACTGAGGACCGGACATTTGTACCAGCTGGGCCCCCTGACTGAGCTCCGCCGTAGACCCACCACCCAGACTGAGCCTCAGAAGAGTGAGCTCTGTCCCAGGACCGCTGGGGCCATCCTTGCTCCCCTCGTCCTCCCCTTCCATTTTGTCCTCGGCCTCCAAGGAGTAACTCAAATCCTGAGGAAGGTCTTTGCAGCTCTGTTGCTTGTAGCAAGCGTCCGAGTTGGCTCGACCGAAGCAACGAATGCACTGGCAGTGCCCGCTGCTCATGTGATGCAGAGGGGCAGGAGGAGGCACCTTATTGGCGGAGACAGGACTGAATTTGTGTCCTCTGGGGGCCTGGATGGACATACTGGGCAGGCCAGTGTGACGTGACAGGTTAAGGCGATGGGTGCGACGTTCGCAGCGGCGGCCGCTGGGCAGGCGCAGGCAGTCTCGGCACGACTGATATGAGGGCTTCACTTTGTAGGGGTTTCCAATGCTAGCACTGTCCTAAACCGATGAATACACACAGGCAGGGAGAATGCATGGTTAGGTTTTTTAAAGGTGTAAGAGTACGGGATGCTTTAGAGAAAGTAAAGCGTTTAGGATGGATTCACAGAAAAGAGCTCTTTGAGCTATAAGCTTGCATACAAGCCAGGAGAGCTGCCGCTACAGCTAAGACGTCATACTCACGTCAAAGCCAGAAGGGCAGCTGCGTTTCCCGGCCAGCCTGTTGCTGTTGTTGGCGTTCTCGTTGTTAAAGCGGTTCGAGTTAGCCAGGCTCTCGTCTTCCCTCGGCGTCTCCTCGCCACGAGCTAAGGCGGCCATCTCTGCCTCCTCCTTTTGTGCTTCCTCCTCGTCCTCCTCCTCCACCGTGCTAAACTCCAGCCTCAAGCGCATGTCCTCTATGGGCTCCAGTCGGCCGCAGGTCTGGGCCGCTGTGCCCTCCCCAGGAAGGGCCAAGTGAGCCATGGGGAAGCCTTCATCGTCCAACAACGCATCCCTCTCTACGTCCTCAATCTCAATAAAGACTCGTTCCATGCCTAAAAGCGGAGGACCTCGAACTGGCGTGGAGGGTTCACTGTCCAGAGCCGTGTCTGAGAGTCGCCGGAAGTAGTAGTTGTAATTGAGGTGGTCTGTCGGCTCGTCTCCGCAGCAGGGGGAAGCACTTGCTCCAACATGGCCCCAAGCAGTCTCCTCTTGATCAGGGTGCAGTGACGAAAATCGAGGAGTCTGGTCACCACTGGCAGCTGAAGCCTGAAGGCCCTCCAGCGAATACTCATCGCCGTCCGGTTGCCAGAGTTTATTGTGTCTCTGCTTGCTACAAAGACAGGAAACAAAGGTAGCAGTCACCTCTTGATTGTGTAAAAAGAAAAAAAAAAAAAACAGTCAAAGAAAACTGACGAGACAAAAAGAAGCTAGGTTTGGGCTCTTTAAGTCCATGTTCGGAAGGTTTGGTCCCTTTTAGTCCATGTTTGGAAGACTAAATAACTGTGGACTTTTGGATGCTTGTGTCCCCAACAGGCTTCCTAACTTATACATCCTTCACTAGAAAGACTGTACGGTGACCCGTTTCACACAAATGTACAAAATATCAAACGTACATATTAAAATGGGATAAAATGCTAAATGCATAAATATGTGTGAATACAAATGCAAAAATATATCAGTGTTAAATAGAACGTGTCTAAATATCTTTTCCCACCTGGCATCTAAAATCCCCTCGTACTCAGCAAGTTGTTTCATAAAAGCGGGATTGGGTTGTGCTATATTCCTCTTCTGTTTGACAAAAGTGTACGCCTTTTCAAGTGACCATCCATACTCCTTCATAGCGTAAGCAATGACGGTGGATGCTGAGCGACTCACTCCCATCTTGCAATGTACAAGGCATTTAGAGTTGTTTTTCCTATATGAAAGACATACAGGGCATTCACGTCAAAAAAGCTTTTTTTGGTACAATACAGCTTTAGTGAGTGAAACAGCACATGACAGAAACAATAACAGATTTCTAAAATCTTTCTAAACATGAAAAGTAACTCACTTGGCTTTAACTATGAAATTGTAGGTTTCGTTCCAGTGTGCCAGCAGATCTGTAGCCTCATCATCGTAAACACGGATATTACAATAACAAAAGGTACCTGGGAAAAAGTTGTCAATCTCTCTTGTGACATTGAGGATATACCCAACCCTGCATAAAAAAACCCAATGTTAGATTATTTACTGCTGATGTGTGTTAAATACACATTATTTTAACTCAACGCACAGTCGGTCGATGTATATCAGCACTAACCCAGAGTCTTGAAGTTCCTCCAAATTGGATGCATTCCATTCTGAGCCCTGAAATTAATGAGATTTACAACAACCATTGTTTTATTCGTTTCAGAGTGTTAAAGCTCCTGTCGATAACCGTGTAATTCTGTTGTAAACTTAAAAGGCTCTTGTTTACATGTGATGTGACTGCTAATGATCAGGTTTTGACCATGTGTAATTCTATACTCTGCATTAAAATGTTTTAGTTAAAATAATTTGTCATCAATCCCTTTTAATCTTGACAGTTAATCATATCTGCAGGCTCCTGTGTATGCTTGTTTACATAGTGTAAATGCTGCAGATTGGCCCTTCTTACCATTTGTGAACTTATCTGTAATGTTTTGGTGTTTTCAATAACCAGAAGGATTTTTTTCCCTGCTGATTAATCCAGAAAAGTCTGAGAAAGCAGGGCAATGCATTAGTGCATGCAGGTTTGTTTTTTTCCTCCCCAGCCCTATCAGTGAACTAACAGTATGTGCTTTGCTTTTTAGGTAAGCAAACATCTTGAGCAAACAAGAATCAAACACGGATGGCAGAGAGATCTTGGAGGAGGCTTTACCAGGTACAGATGGTCAAATATGAGTGTAGCCTTGTCCATCTGGCCCAGGATAAGCAGCATCTCATTGTCAATAAACTCTTTATACTCCCTCAGGTTGCAGCTCATATGCTGTTCCAGTTCATTTCGGATCTACAGAAGTGAAAGGATTCAGTTTAATGCTCTTTCCATGGCTGATGCAGTCATGTAAACCGTGGCACAAAAGCCTCATTACATATACCTCCTTAGAAGTAATATTTTCCAGGTCCTGAAACATCATGATGTTTCGGAGTTTGGCTTTGATCATACACTCTGTTCGCTCTCTCTCTGTTGGCCTGTGCACGACATGAAAAACAATGTTAATGTAAGCTAAATCATTTCAAATCAAATAACATGTTAGGACTATATAAGATCAGTTTATTTACTACTGTACTTTTCACTATCCACTGACATATAACTCACTGATCAGAAAACATGACTGGCGAGTCAGGCCGTGTGGTCTCCAGATCTGTCATAGCATTCCACTCATTGATACAGCTCTGCTCTGAGGAGATGCAGCTCTCATAATAGCCAACCCATGTAAGGGCCATCCCTCCAGGAAAATAGTTGTACCTGCGGGACACCTCACACGCTTTGTGCAACACCTGGAGGGCAGACCTGCAATATACATCAAGATTTATCAAGTGCATGAGATTACAATAATAAAATATCAACAGAATAAAAAGACACTATAAGAGGACATGTATTAGTTAACGTACCACATGGCCTGGACTGACACAGGCTTAAAAACATGTAGTCTTCCTGCTGTGCTCACACTGAAACCTCTGGGGGATGAGATAGAGGAGTTTAGGGATGTAAAATACGAACCATGACATAATTCGTGATCACACAGAAATGCATAAGCAGGCCGCAGGACGATGCTGCTTTTCGGGGTTGGTCAGTGGAACAATTTCACACCACAAACCAGTGGAAAATTCTCTCTACATAATGCGTCTGCCAAGAGCCTCCAGGTCACATGCACAGAGAATATAAACATGTTATGTCGTACTGAACCTGTAGAGGTCATTCTTTGTACAAAGATATAAAGTGATTTTAAAGGTGAGCAAAGATAGACAGGCTGGATAGATTGATTTATTTCAAATAAAGTAAAAATGGTTCAGGAAAATCCCTGAGTTTATTAAGAACAGGGTGCCTATGGTCATTTAACCTTTGCCTACAGGAAGTGAATTAAGATATTTACCCATCTCCATCCAAGTGAATCTTGGTATCACTCCAAAGTGGAAGAGTCATCCCAATAGAGCAACTTTTACTATGACAAACAAACAAACAAACATTTGTGTCTACTAAAAAGTGTAGCATAAAGAATGCGTTGAATGCATAAAGGTTGTTAGTTAGCAAAAAAGGGTCATACCTGTCCTTATCTGTAAAATCCATCCCAAGCAGAATGTTTTCTTCAGTGTCCTGACGCCCATTTGTGTAGACAACCACCATGTATCGCACATGATCCGTCCAACCGCTTTCTAACCTAACAACCTGTTGAAGGAGATGGTGTACGTTGGTGTATGCACATTTTGTGCCATTCCTACAATGTACTAGACACAATGTAAGTCACTTACTAATTTAATTCTATCCTCGGCACGGAGGGTGTTTATCATTACTTGTAGATGCTGTGGTAGATCCCCTTTAACAACACCAACAACACAATTAAATAACAAAAATATGCTTTATGGCAAGTCACTATTTTCACCAGCAATAAATGCAACAATGTAGCAGAATTTATTAATAGAAAAATCCACTTTTACTGTTGTAGTCCAGGGCCATAACCAACATTTCCAGTTCCTACCAGTATTCAGAAATGGCCAAATTGCTCAAACTGTTTTTATCATATTAATGCTGTTCTGCTGCACTTCATAATGCACTGATATTTTTGTGGTTATAATGACAAAACCGTTTAAATGTTACATTTTCAAGCTGTTTTGCCTCACCAACATCTCAAGGTCCGAGATGGTTAATCAAATTAAATCAATTTCACAGAAATCAAAAACTTTACGTTTAACTGTGAAACAGTGCAAGGTAAGATGAAAGCAGCCAAACATTTAATATTTGAATGTTTTATGATAGAAAAAGTGACAGTAATA
Source organism: Enteromius fasciolatus (assembly GCA_032361145.1). Taxonomy (NCBI): domain Eukaryota; kingdom Metazoa; phylum Chordata; class Actinopteri; order Cypriniformes; family Cyprinidae; genus Enteromius; species Enteromius fasciolatus. The sequence goes on from JAUMHR010000089.1 coordinate 2,182,810, forward strand.
TCCGGTGATGCAAACTACTTTACATTTATTGCCTTAAATCCATAATTATTTAATCTTCACACACATTAAAAATTAATCATGACCTTGTTGTGGTTTACCTGCATTTTTATGATGGGTGGGTGTTCTGGGCTCTTGGGCACTGCTGCCTTGCTGTAAAAACAGAGCTGCCCCTTTTACCATGAAGAAACTTTCACTCAGGCTGAAATAGGCCACACATACAATTATGAAGACACTCCAGAATTAAAATTAATTATCATAGTGAAAAAAGGATGAATGGATTAAATAAGATGAATAAAAATAGCACCGACCTTAGGTTTGCCTTTCGATCATCGTCACTGCCTAAATCCTGCCAAATAAAACAGCAGAAGTGGAATTACAAAAGGTATACAAAAGGTTCTCCCTATACTGTATGAAATTACTTTGCATATATCAATTAATTCTGAATGCCTCTATGGTTTGGATATACAAAGCCATTTGATTAGATGGGTCCAGAAATGTACGCCTTAAAAGGAATTCTTTAAATAGTACATAGAAACGTTTTATCTTTAAGGAAAACAAAACAGTTTGGATAGATTTAGGGCACATTACAAAAAATTAAGGCCTCAGGGATGTGGGCTTATGCTATAGTGGGCTAGCTCATTAGTGGGCTGTCTCTAAGAAGCCTGAACAGCAAAATCATGACAATATTCTCGGCCCATGATTGGTCACCAGGCAGAGTATCTATTCAATGACATCATTGCAGTGAGTGTACTGAGAGTAGTGAGAGGAAGAATCGGTTCTTTTGAACAGTTCGTTTCAAAGAACCGGTAAAAAAAAAAAAAATTATAAAATAATTTAGTCATCATGTGGTACCTTGTCATATTTATATCCACATTACAGTTTGAAACGTTTTCCTATCTTCTATGAAAACGTTTTTGTATGAGCTAAGAAAACCGACTTTATTAAAACCCACTCCGCATCGTTTTGTGTGCTGATAATAAAACCCTCGAAATCGTAAACATCCCAATATGCTAATCACTTTTTGCCATATCATTCATATTCCAAATGCACTTAGTATTAAATAACTTCACTTTAATTTCAGAATCAATGGCACATGCCACTCGTATCTGACACATTGAGTTCAATTGTAATATTCATTTCAGACAGGTTTTATGAATCTCTTCTTTGAAAAGATTCGATTCACTGATCAAATGATAATGAGGTTCGTTCCCACACATAGTGAAAACTGCCAAACGTTTAATTCGTCAGAAGTATTATATTACTAAGAAACTGGTGTAAAGCATACGCGCGGTATGGCTGAATTGACATTGCTGTCAGTACACACAAGGTAGCCGTTTTACTACTTTATCCCAACACACACACAAATAAAATAATGTTACTGAATGTAGAGAAGGATAAACAGTGATATAGCAATTGCACCATGCACCCACAGCCACTAAACGAAACGAACTTTAATATGTATCAAGCTTATACGCAAATATATTTCACCCTTTTAACACGAAAAGCGCAATTCAGCACTGGCATGCTTTGTTTTGTTTGGGCAAATCAAGTTAATCTCTATCCTCATCCTCATCAGCCACACTGCCTAAAAACAACCTCCTCCTCGCCAATGTGAAAACTTCAGCACGCGCTCGTCCACACAGCAGGTTGAACTCGGTGACTTCTTGTAGTATCACATTTGCACGTCATTAGAAAGGAGAAATGATCCCCGAGCAACAGGCCCGGCTAATATTAGCGGTTTAGGCGCTATTTACACATGCATCCCCGGCATTTCCTCCGCCGGTCAGCCTCCACTCACCTCCCCCGCGTTGGTGCTGGCTGAGGATGCGGCGCTGGGTGTAGGGGAGCGCTGCAGAGTCACCAGAGCCATGGCTGTGCTGCAAAGCGTTCAGGGAAACCTCACAGGCGCTCCAGTCCGAGATATCCTGTTTTGCACCCGCCAGTGACGGGGTTAATGCATTCAGAGGTGCATTTAATCTATTTAGCGGAGCGATAAACCCATCATCGGCTTTGTCATCCAACTCGGCGATTCTGCAAATTCTCATTCACGCCAACGATGCCAATAAACAACGGTATGTGCTCTATCTTCCCGGCTGGAGCGTTGATTTAGTGGCCAGACATAATGGACCTTGTTTCGGGACCGCCGTCCGTGGTTGGTGTAGTTCTGTGATCGTCTGCGTTAGATATGGGCTTCTGGGCCAACCGCGTGAAGGTGACTTGCACTTCTCCCTGACAACAGTGCATCCTATGCAGACTCAACACCCAATCATCCACATACTACTCGAGCCCTTATGATGTAGACTATCTCGAAACCAACGTAATGCTTGATCGCCAGATTTTTCCTCCCTGTGACGACGAGATATTTGTATGGTTCAGCAACCAAAAATGGAGCTGAGCGTGTGGTTTTTTCATGCAAATTGAATACCGCAAAATTCGTCATGCAAGAAAAAAAAATACACTAGTAAGCTCTCCACTGACAATTTGACAACTTTTTAATTTAGCAGACATTATTTTCTATAGTATGCTCTTGCTAGGAAAAATAAATGAGATTTTAAAAATACTGAAAATATTGATGACTCATCTTGCACTACACAAATATTTAACCAATCAGATATTCTCTTGAACATAAACGCTCCACCCATGCAGTCAATCAGCAAGTAGCAAATCATGGCAGCTGTGTCACAACTAAAGCTAGGAAATTTCACACAACAAAGGGCAAAGCTATATTGATACAACCCACTTTATGCTAAATGTGTTTACAGCTTCTGAAATATAAATATTACATAAAACATAAATATTATGTTTTCTATGATATAATTTGCTGTGATTGACAAATACGTCAGAAAGGGTTTATTACCGTACTACACCAGACGCTCATTCCACAGATATTTTAAAAATCATCAAAACAAGAGACAAATTGACACTTATGTAACTAAAAGACCCAACAAAATGGCTTGACAAGTTCTTGGCATCATAAACAGCTTAATGTAACATTTCTCAAAACAAACAGGCCAAAGTCAGATTTTTTAAGCATAATATATACACAGAAATGAATTACTATTTATTAAAAATATTGCATTTAAAATGCATTTGTATATGGCAAAATTATACTTTATGGCCTCTTCCACTATTAATCCTGAGATCCCAGATTTTGTTTTCCAAATGCTGTTAAGGACACGTGCTGCTGGAGGACTGTGTCGTTTCAGAGACATGCTGTCTTTCCATGTTTTTTTGTTCCATTGTGCTTTGCGTTGATTCCTGAAGGCTCCGCCCTGTTGTTTCCATGGGCAAAAACCAGGATGCCACCGTGCCCAGCAAGCAGCAAATTAAATACATAGACAGAGCCAGGTAAACAGATGACTTCAGAAGGACCTGAAGGGGGACAGACACAAACACGTACAGTACATGTTCAAGACCTAGCATCAGTACAAGACCTTCGTCGTCTTACGAGACCTGAGGAATGCTTTACCTGAGCAACAAATGGTGTGATGAGGGCTCCAACACGAGCCATCCCACTGCCTGTACCAATACCAATAGCTCTGGTTGCTGTGGGGAAAACCTGAGGAGGCAGGAGACAAGAAATACAGGAAACTGCATTGAAATTCTACTGAGCATAATTAGGTGCTTTACGAAGAAGCCTCACCTCAGGTGTATAAACATACGCAACCTGCCATCCCCCTGTTATACAGGCTCGAGCAATGAAAATAAAGACTGTGAGAAGTGTCCTGGAAATAGTAAAGTACAAGAAAAACATGTCATTTACAGAGGCCTTTCTTTTCTTACTTTGTAAATCACAAAGTTTATTTTTGCATTCTTATTAGAATCTATACAGATTTTGTTATGACTTTATCAATGTACCTTTGTGTGCAGGCATACAGTGGCAAAATCGACACAGAGAACAATAAAAAACAAATTGCCATGCTTTTTCTCCTGCCAATTCGATCAATCATCCACAGGGCCACCAGAATACCTATTCTGACATTAAGATACAAATTACAATATTGTTTATTAGTTTTTTTCTGATATAAAAATGCTTGCATTTAAGTTGATTAACTAAAAACAACATGAGAGGAGAGAAATGACCTATGGTTTCACGTCACCTGGAAATTCTGCCAGGGTGGTCCACAAAAGGTCCACATAATCATGAAAAGTCAGATAATTGCACTCCAGACTGCACCGAGGTTCCATATTTGAGTTGTCGGTGGCTGGAATTAGACACATTTTTATGAAACTCACAACACATTGTGCTTAATGTGTTTAAATTGAAGGAGGAACTATTAAAGAAATTATGGTCATTACTATACAAAACCTGTTGCACGTGTTAGCTATATTAAAATTATATTTCTTTTTTATGGTGAGTACAGAAAATTTCACACTGCTCTTCAACAGTAAACATATATTTAAGTGCTGTCAAATAACTGCATCCAAAATAAAAGTATTTATTTACATAATATGTGCGTGTGTACGCTGTATGTTTATTATGTATATATAAATACCTGCACATGCATGTATATTTAAGAATACATAAGTGTACATGTATATATTATAAAAATGGATGTAAATATTTTTAAAATATAGACTGTATATGTGTGTATTTATATTTAAATGTACACCGTACACACACGTTATATAAACAAAAACTTTTATTTTGTATATGATTAATCATTTGACAGCATATTTTCATATTTATATATTTGCAGAAAATTCAGTTGACATCGCAGGAATAAGTGACACTTTAAAATAAATTTACATTTTTTTTTTTTTTTATTATATCAATATTTCACTATATTACTGTTTTTACTACATTTTTCCCTTAATAAATTCAGCCTTTTTAAATATAAGAGACTCTAAAACATGCAAAATCTCACTGACTTCAAACTTTTGAACAGTTGTGTAGTTCAAATTTGTGGTTGCATTTTAAGTTTAACACAAAAATGTATCGAAATCAAGTTTGTGCAAGTTTTATGATAAGCTTGGTCACAAAAAGTACATACAAAACACTTACCACTACATGCAGATCCTGACTGGAACAGCTCAGTGGTCAGCAGCACAATTCCATAATATGAAAAAGCATTACAAAACCTGTGTGTGTAAGACAAAAAAAGAGGTGTGTTTTAATTATATATATTTTTTTACATTTTTAATTTTTTATATGGAAGGATTTAACCATTTCAACAATATGCATACCAGATAAACCAGACCAAAAGTGTTGTTGTTCGGTATTCTGGAATAAAAAGATCTCTAATCCTCCCACGATCAGTCTAAAACAAATATACACAAATCATTTTCCACTCTAGTTTATAAAATCCAAATAAAAAACCCAAATGTGAAATTCTTCAATAATGTGTGAGTAGGAGATTTTGAGAAAAGATATAGGACTGGTAGCCCCACATACTTGTGTGTTAGCTATAAGTCTTCCAGTAGGCACAGAGCTCCCATTAACTGCTGCTATATATTTCAAAGTGTCCAGGGCCTTGTCTTCTCTGCCACTCAGTACATCAAATCTAGCACTCTCTGGTAACCACTACGGACAAACGCACACAATTCACAACCAGACAGTACAATTAACATGGATTCTATCCGAATTTGGTGCCTAAGCATGAGCCTTGTGTCTAGTAACAGTTTAAATATTGTTACAGCCATACATACACAGCAGGAGGCAGCAAAGACAACTAGAGGAAGTGTGGAAAATCCTAGCAGCCATTTCCAGCCTAATGTGGGCATGACCATCATAGCCAGTAACACTTCAAACACAGCACCCAAGCCCCAGAACATCTATTAAAACAGAAGATAGATTTTTTTAATTGACATGTTTATGTTATATTTAACCTATATACATTGCTTAAGTGGGTTACAGCATCAGCCAACTATCTCAGTATAATTTATAATACACTGAAAAAATGCATAGTGAAAATTGTGAGCAATAGTTGAATAAACAGTCATCTGAATTACCCCTAACAGGATTATGGATATCCCTCTGGATTTCATTGGGAGGAATTCAGTATATAACGTCACTCTGTAAGGGAAGGAATTAAATATTATACATGCATACATACATTTATATAGACTATATATACAGTACTGTGCAAAAATCGTAGGCCACTAGTATTTTCACCAACAAAAAATGGTTTTAAGTTCTAGTGGCGTAAGACTTTTGCACAGTACTGTATATATAAGCTTTTGAAGTGGGCTATTTTAAAAATCTTTTCTAATCTTTTTTTTTATTTTGTGGACTATATGTAAATATAATTTGTTTAAATATCTTACTCAGGATAGTTCTAAAAAAAAAAAAACATGCATATGTTGCATGATCTCTGTTATTTTACATATTTTATTTTGCAAGAGGTTCTCAAACCTTTGCATAAAACTGTATATAGATGCAGACACATATCTAAAAACAACAGCTTATTGTATCAAATGACTTGGCAGGTTCTTTCTAGTAGCGAGCACATTACAGGTTTAATGGTCTCTGAGGAAAATATAAAGTTTTAAGTCATAAACACATAATGATGTAAAAGCAATGCACAAAACATACAGGCACTAATAGGAATACAATCAAATAGATTCAAACAGCAAGTTTCAAAACAGCTTAATATCTAGAGAATGAATAAAAAGTACCATAAAGAATTTCTTTCAGAGTGTTGCTTGCTTAAAAATGTGACTTATGAGTTTGTAAAACCAAATGTCACACTTCATTTAAGGAAAAACTCACGACTGAGGGGCTCCTCCTAGGCCAAATCCCACGAGGCCTCGCAAGACTAAGATCCAGCTGTAAACAGGTGCGAAAGCACTGAGAAACCCATAGTGCAACGTCCACACCATACACAGTATTAAACACTAAAAGACAGAGACAAGGAGGCTGTAAGTGAATGCAACAATGACTGCTATAAGTTCTTAAATTAATCATTCACTCATTTCACTTCTGCTGGATTGAAATCTGACATACCACTTTTCGGCCATACTTGTCTGAAATGTTACCCCAAAGCGAGGAGCTGAACATCATTCCAATGAATACTACCTAACAAGGTAAAAAGATTGAATTTCATAAACGTGTAAAAAAAAAGACAAGAACAACATTCTAGCACCTTTTCAGGAGGCCATGTCCAAATGTAACCTGTAAGAAGTTGTTTAACCATGTTAGTCAAGTCAAGTCAAAGTTGATTTCGAAAGCACATTTAAAAGCAAGCGAGTTGCACCAAAGTGCTGTACAACAGAATACAGATTTGACAACATAAAAGATCCATTAACAGATATTAAAATAAGAACAAATTAACATATCAAGGCCTTAAAATAACATTAATTGAAGTGTTTCGTTCCTATACTTACAGCTGTTATGAATGCCACTTTCCAGCTGGAGAGCCTCCACTCACAGCGCAGTTGAGGAGTTGCAATGCTGAGGAGCATCATCTCCATAGCATCGGCCATCTTTGCACGCAAAAATGAAACATAAGACTTTAAATTATCATGAAACTAGTCTTTAAGTAAACTGAACGAACCAAACAAATTGAAGCTATTTGTTCAGTACACATTACTTGCATTTAAAATGCTGTATAATGCTGAATTTCTTACCCACGCAACTCCTGTTAGCATAGACAGCTTCCACTGAAACGTTCCAAAACCAATAGCCTCAACTGCTTCTTCCACAGTGAAGGTTTCTGAAGAAATGGATATTTACTGAATGATGAGAAGAAGGTATATAGCCAAGCACAAATCATCAAATAGACATTAGAGCTTATGTCTCCTCCTGACAGAGCCGTGCAGGAAGGAAAACAAGATGAGGTCAGTGTATTCTCCTGAGCTAGCATGTCTAGTAAAAGGCATGTCAAGACTGTGAGAAATTTAATTCTGTTGAAAACTAAATGATAGTACTTT
>JAUMHR010000089.1:2231385-2259930 GCA_032361145.1 Enteromius fasciolatus
GTGTGTGTGTGTGTGTGTGTGTGTGTGTGTGTGTGTGTTTTCTCCTTTCCCACATTATACTCAAAATTAATTCAAAGAAAAACTGGTGAACTGGCGGTCTGTTGGTAAAACCACAATATTTACTCACATAAACAAGATTTTACTAGAGGGTAAATGTTGGTGAATGAGAGACCTTTGCATCTTTGATCACTTTGTCTGGGAGCTAGTAAGCTTATCCAGATGTTAATTATATGACTAGAATCCACTAACACAATATAATATTTAATGAATTGTCTATCCTCATATTATTATTTATATAATAACACAGTATATTTGAATGTGTAATTTAAATAATAACCTTTTAATGATAACTAATATTTGGGCACTTAAAAAAGAAACTAATGTATGAGAAATAGATATGACGTTGAAGTAGATGGCTCACTTTTCACTCTTCTTGGGCCTCAAGAGGTCAGGTTAATAGAGTAGCACTCTTAGCTCCCTATTGAGCCTCTGAGAAGCTCCTTTCAGCTTCAATACCCTTCAAGAGTCAACTTGTGGCGGCAATGGCTTTGGACTGACACCCTATTTAAAAACAACACACCAAGAAAAAACAAGAAAAATAGAACACCTCATATTTAATGTAAGTCATATTTATTTGTATAGTGCTTCAAAATAGTTTCAAAGCAGCTTTACAAAAAAATGCATGTTTCTAAATTACATCTAATTTGTTATCAGGTGTGTGTGTGTGTGAATATAGATATAGACATATTCACATGTAATGATATTGATCAGTGAATTTAAGGGAAAAATCTCAAAGCAATGAGCTAAAAGGTGTGCCTCCTGCTTCACGCCCAAAGAAAAAACTTTGAAGAAAGAAAACTAAAATGTGCAGCCAGATTCCAACTTCCCTGAGGTCATGGCATCCATTGAAGTTTCTAAGAGCCGTCACGCCACATTACCTTTCCCATCTGTCTCAGAACCGTGAAAATTAAGTGATGCCCCATGTCATCGCAGTTTTGTCTCTCTTCTCACAATCTTTTCACTGCTCCCCTCTTTTTCTTCATCCCCTTGATGGAAGAAAAAATGGACATAGAAGAGCAATCAAGTCATATGCACCCATGCAGTCCGCCTCACTATTGCAGACTAAAGTATGCTGATGGTGTGGAGAAGTGGTCCTCTGTTTGTCCATGTAGGGTCATTCAGAAAAGCCCTTCGCTGCCTGCCCTTCCCCCAAATTCCTTTTTTTAAGAACCCCTTAAAAACCAACCCCCTCTTCCCATCGACTGACCCAACAACCAAACCTCTTCTTTTTCCTGAGTTCCCATCTCAAAATATTTTCATGTTTGGTTTATGTGGACTGCTGAAATGTACTATGGATGAGGTTTTCATGAAGAGGAGCTGCTCCCTGTCTCATTGCTTATGTAACACTACAATCTAGATTAATTGTGTTGTGAGGACTATTGTGATTTTAATCACATCCTGAATCTTACATGAAAGCCAACTCAATCTCTCCTCATGCTAACACAAAATGAAGAATTTGTAAGTGATAGGAATCTTAAACACAGCGTGTTCTACTCTGCTGTTTTTCACCTCCTTTACACTTAAATCTTTGGACATAACTGGATTAACAACAGGGTTGTCAGTTTTAAAGGGGTCTGTTCTCAGCAAAAACTAGATGTGACAGGTTCAACACAGCATGCCTGATCTTAGAAATGGCTTCCCTTCTACAAAGTCCCAATGGGGCCCTTCACCTGATGAGAATGAATAGTCAGTTCACCTCAACTGAGAAAAAAGTTCCGTTACGAGTCAGTATGCAATTTTTTATGAAGAAAGAAAATACCAAAACTAAATATTTTACCTTTTTAAAATATGCAATATGCCTTTGTTGTTGCTTATACGTTACAAAAGTAAATTCCAGACTATCAATACATTTTTTTCGATTAAAATGCATTACTAACATTTATATATACAAGTAAGTCATAAAAATGTTGCCTTTAGTTTTTAAAAAAGGAAATTCCTCCATTTGGACTAGATTAACATAATTTACATTGTACTATCTTCCCCTTCTGCTCTCTCAAGAACGTTCACTCTGCTCTTTCTAGAAGTGTCAGCTAGAAGACAGAATGAAGTGCTGGGTCATTGTGTACTCCCTCTATTGTGTGTTTAGTATTAGCATGACAGAAGTGCCACTCGACTTCTCCTTCATTCATTTAGACTGAGAAGCCTTGTCCCACGTCTGCCTTAAAATGAACTGAGCACCACGGATGCCATCTCTAGAGCACAAAAATTCCATAGTTTCTCAATAAATTGTTTCTGCGAGAGGCTGACCTTTCTAAGGTGTTGGGGAACGGGAAATTCTATTATATTTTATGGCATAATACCTTATTGCTCTTTTGCATTTGGAATGCTAACTAGGTATCAAGCTGGTATTGTTATATTAAACTTAACAGAACAAAAGAGGCATATGGAATCTAAGAGGAGATTTGTACTACCCAAGTGCTACTCACGCTGAGAAGTAAACTCTTTTGAGCAGCGACAAGCCCACTTACACACACAGTAGCGGGCTGAGTGCATTTGTGATGGCTACTTGAGGCTTCATTCACGCGAACGCCGCTTTTTTCCTCGTCAGCCTGAGTGAAGACTTTAAATAAACACTCTGGCTTTGAACAAATAAGCCAGTCTCTTGGCTCATGCTCAACTCTGATCCTGTTTAAAGACAACCTCATTTGTTTCGTTAGATGTTGAGAGTCTCTGGGAACTTAGACTAACTCCCTCTGTAAACATTTATGTTTACAAGGTCAAGTGCAGCCAACGTGCACCAAAATGTTTTGAGTAGCACATGCTCGTGATAATGACTTTGGCAACATTTTTAAACTGCAGGGGAAGTCAGGTGGAAATTAAAGCTTTTTTTGATGATGGCAGACACAGCAGTATTGACTAAATTACTTTATAATGAATTGGGATATGCTCATTTTATAACATATTAGTATATCTTCTAAATATGTTCAAATTTCATGAATCTGCTTTCAAGTGTTCAATAGAAAGTCAAAACATCAGATCTGCATGTAAAGTTATTGTATTAGTTTGTATTGTGAAATAACCAGACACCAAGTCAGATGATCTTTGGAATAATTTGAAGCCAATCTTTATGAACATTAGGCTATAAAAAGTTTTACATGGTATTGTTTATCAACATTATTCACACAATTATATGGTACAGAAACGTTATACACATTTACAATCATCATTTTGTTTACACTAACCAATCTTTCATACAAAAATAAACTTCCAATATTTATGTATCTCTTTGAATAGCAGTTTCCACAATATAATAACTTAATATATAGGGGAGTACATATTTCCAACATATTTTCTTTACATAAAAAACGAATTACTCCTTTTCATTGTGTGCAGATTTTGGCAGCTCAACTAGGTTTAAAAAAGCCAATCGTTCACTATGGGATTCTGGCTTTCTTCTTTTCTGTCCTCTAGCTTTATATTTAAAGCGCATATAAGCAGACAGCATGGCTTTCTAATCAACTTCCAACTCAAAAAGTTCGAGGCTAACATACATAACTGGCGAATTATTACGGGACTATTTTTCTGTCAGCAATTTACGATATGAGATTTGTCTCGTGGTGTGCCCGCACTTCAACTAAAGACGCTCTACACAAAACACAAAATGTCTTGTCATATTTTTGTGTGTAAGTTACATCTACAATGAAGTGACAAGTAATATGCTATTTTTTTACCGCGAGAAAGTGATGACGTAGCGCTACTGTTGCTTTAAAAATCTCGAGACTGCCCAAGTGTCTTAATACTTGGACTGAAACGTCGTATATACACACAGTTGTGTATATAATCCCCTCCACACACGCGCGCGCGCGCACCTTTTGTTTTTACTTTCATTTCTGGGGGGAGGGGGAGTGTTAGGACTTAATTTGGGGAATTCTGAACCCCCCCCAATTATTTCCACCCATACCAAACATGCAGTTAAACCTAAAAAAATCTATCTTATTATAACAAGAGAAGAAAGTGTCAAAATGGTGGACATCACAATCGAACTCTTTTGTGCTCTTAAATTCCAGGCATCACTCTCATCGTCCTCATAATCGTATTCGTCGTCCAAGTCGTCCTCGGTATCTGAAAAGCCGCTCCCGCCGAATCTGTCGTTAAAGCAGAAGTTTTTCATGCTGCCTTTAACATACTCGCATATGGTCCTCTCTGTGCCGTCGCACACGCAAGTGTCCAGCTGCTGGGCTTTGGGGATGGAACGCATGTTCGTGATGACCCGCCGGCAGTCGTCCGAGCAGCGGTCTCCGCCGAACAGTTTCCTGCAGTGATACAGATAGTCCCGCATGGCGGTGCTGCACTCGGGATCCTTCTCACACTGCTTACGCGCTTCGGTGCAGCCCATGTGGCTCGTTCTAGGCATACAGGGCTCAATGGCTCGCTTGGTCATCTTGCATACAGTGTCCGAGGCGCACTCGCAGTCCTCCAGTGCCGGGCCGTTCACAGTCAGATTGAGCTGAATGATGGAAGAAATGCAGTGGCTGGGACATTTCTTTCTGTTGCCGTTTATCACCGGGCCGCACGCGTGTAGATACTGCGTATACGCGTAGTGACACTCCGGTTCTCTTTGGCACTTCATAATGGCTTGCCAGCATATCAAACGTTGGCTGTATGCCGGCGATGCGATGGATAAACGACTATAACATATCAGCGCACAGCCGATGGACAAAATCAATATTTGCAGCCGTAGAATGACTGCAGTGTTGCCAGAGTTTGCCATTCCTTGATGTTGCAGAAGCTTAAAAGTTAACTCGTTAGATCAAGGGATTCCATTTGTTGGCTTATAACCCATAATGTTTCTCCACCAGAGGCAAACAACTCCCTTGTTCCATGCCCACCGTCTAGCCGCGTTCTTTTGTTGACCACTTCGATAATTAAGTGTGTTCATATTTATTCTTTCGATATCCACAGAAACATGTATCGAAACTCCTCCATGGACAACACGCCTAATCACATTTCCTCACTGCCGCGAGAGCAAAACGTGCAGCAACATCTTGAAGCGCGTAGAGTCTTTATTCTCTCTGTTCTTTGCGCAGTAATCCAGCAAGGAACCAACGTTTTATACATTACATCGAAACATCCCAAAAAGCGACCTCACACCGCATCTTGTTCAAATAACAAAGCTGGAAAAAGTTCAACCCGCTCCGACTTCTCTCTCTGTAAGGGGTCTCGGTGGAACTGTTCAGTTACCCGGACCCCAGAAGTATGCACGCAGCACACTATTGGTCTAATCAGTTGTTGTGGTTTCTGACGTCACTTGGAGGGTGTAGGTCAGAACTTGATGAAGGTCGAGAATGTGGATAGGCGGGTGCGGGCCGTAATTTGACTTGATAAAGCGTCAGACCCCGCCTACGGTGACACAGTGCTAGAATATTTTGGCTATCAAAGCGCATTGCACGTCCCTGCCCAGTCCTCAGTACCCTAACGGCAATTCTTAGCTATTTTCAATTCGAAGTAATTATGTGTAATCATTTAAACTTATTTAGCCTTCAGCCTGTCTTTAGGAGTGTTTATGTATCTGCACTCCAAAGACATATAATGGAGGAGCCACTTTTATAGGAAAATATTTGAGTTCAATTGAAACTTGAATGATATTGATACTTAGAAATATCAGAGAAGTAACTAAATCCATTGTTTCGTTCACAGATTATTGACATTTTAAAGGAAAAATTATGTTTTTAAATATCAGAAAGAAAATAACGCACCTCAGATCAATTGAAATATTTCTAAATGAAATAACATTGCAGAGAGAGATCTTATTTGAATTAATTTTGCATTGGTTTAGGTCTCGCTCTAATGAATTTAACAGGCATTTTGCAGACAGTAGTTTTATTTTGGAGAATTGGATTTGTCTGTTTAAACAAAAGCACTTCAAAGATGCTTTTGCAATCGTCACTCTTCTATTTTGATGCATGATTTGATGATTTCAGTGTTAATATTCCGGCTTTATATGTTTTCTGGGTCTCAAATGTACACAAGTTATTAAATATTTGTCCAAAAGTCAAGGCATGCAGAAACATGCTTCTCTATTAGAAACACTTGTAGGAAGTTCATTTAGCTGTGATGACATGCAATGGGCATTGCATTTGGTCAGCAGATGATTGCATGAACAATCCTTTGATCCTCTCTGGTTGGGTTGATTGCCTTAATGGAGCTGTTCCAACACACACAGCTTTTCCTTTTCCTTCTGTTCTCACACAAAAACTCATTATGTACTCCATAGTATTATACAAAAGCCTTCTCTCATTGATGTGCAACATCCAGATAGTTGCAGGTCTGCATTTCGAGATATATAATCAGTTAAACTATATAATTATATAAAATTATAATGTATATCTACACGATTATGGAATAGTCCAGTGTTTTCATTTCTCGGTATCTGATTATGATCATCACCTGGCCAAGATCTGCAGAATGAGAAGGGGCAGTTTTTGCAGAACAGAGTGGACTGTGTTATCCATGCTACACTGACCCTATCACACTGCAGCGCTCAAACCACAAAGCTCGGGCAGCTGGCCAAAAATGCACCCCCACCTTTCAACATTTTCTCCTTTTTCCAATTAAAGAGATTAGATGGCCCATTTGGGAGGAAAGGAGCAAACAGTCTCATGCAAATTCTCTAACATTCCACAGAAAAACTGTAATACAGCAATCCATTTCTAACTCTGTCACAAGCATGTTTTTGTTGAAGTGAAGAAATTCATTTTTGAACCGATTAGAAATGAGAAAAGTGCCGCAGTTTGGCTATCATGTGTGATTTCACTCAGGAGAATGTGAAAGTTTAAAATAATAGATCAAACACACTCTGAAATCGCAAACTATTCCACAACAAGCAATGAAACTGCTTCCCCGACACTGAGAAAACAGAATCGTTCACACACTCCGAGCAACTCCAGAGCTCAAGGCTTCACTCCTCACAAAGGATGAAATTGTTCAATCTGTTGAGACTATTACTGCAAGATGTTGGCATTTCCTTTTCTTATAGAGAGAACTGCTGTGAAATGTATTCAGAATCTCTCTGAGGAGTCGGTTGTCCCCTCTTGCCAAGCTGTCAGACCTGTTTATCATTATTTGCTGAAAAGTAGCCCAGGCTTTGCGATCCGAGGAAAAAAGCTAAAAGAGAACGTTCAGTGGAAAGACCTGGACCTAAGA
The DNA here is from genome assembly GCA_032361145.1 of Enteromius fasciolatus. Lineage (NCBI taxonomy): Eukaryota > Metazoa > Chordata > Actinopteri > Cypriniformes > Cyprinidae > Enteromius > Enteromius fasciolatus. Next base: position 2,238,589 of record JAUMHR010000089.1, read on the forward strand.
TGCGTCTAATTATTTGCATAATTTTAGTTCCAGCTCTTTTCGTATACACGCATGCTGCTGAAATCTAGCCTGAATCATGTCAGTGTTGGACGCAGGCCAGTAATGAAGTGGGCCAAATTTTCTCTCGCTCAGATGAAGTCTGAGGCATGAACAGACAACTCTGTCCTTCATAACTTTAACCATTTGCGTACTATTATAGGTATATAAACTTATACCAGTGCCATTAATTAATGATTATTAATGTTACTTTATAAAGTTTTCTTTTTGGTCAAAAGGGCTATTGAAAAGTACCAAAGTACAGAAATCATACATGAATACATTTACTTTATATAGCACAGAATTTCCTTTTTCTATTGAAACGGTTTTGTACTGTTGCCCACAGTGACAATAAGTCATAACAACTCTAAATTAGGAATGCTGGGGGTTTTTTTGGAAAGAGGGCACATGACTTTCTCAGCGCTCGAGAACTCTCAGTCTTCACGTCTCCACCACTGTCACAAATGATTACACACACTGAAGACTCATTGCCAAAAACATATTCATCAGGACCTCCCTCGTTAAGAAGCTCTCAGAGGCACAGCGATTGCACACTATGATGTTAGTTTTTTGCCAAAACGGCCTGGCTCCACCAAGCTGATTGAATGGAAACAGCTGTTAACTGTCTCTCCGCTACTTTCACTGGTCTGCGTCTGCTTTTTTTTTTCATATCTTAAGCAAATGTTTCTGAATGAGCTGTTGCAGCCATTTGCTGGGTCTTTTATTGGGAAGACCTTCTCTAAAGCTCTTTATACAAATACCATCTGTTGAACGGAGCAAATACTTTAGGTGGAATTTCCCTCTTTGAAACTCCATGATAGTAATGTGTGGCTAAGGTCTAGTATGTCACACATTCATCTTGTCTATCATAATAAAACTTTGCGTGTTATAAAAAGCCATATTGTATAGTTAACCATCTCAGCTAAAAGCTTTAAATGGATTGTTGGGCCTTTGCTGTCCTCACTTAGAAAACCTGTAAAGTGCACTTGACCCTAAAGTAATGGTCTGGTAATATTTAAACATGGGCAGCATCTGTAAAATGAATAGAACAGAACCTAGGGTTGATGTCACAGTGTTAAAGCTGTTTTTTATATAATAATTCACCAAAATTTTAATCACGTCAAAGTTTTAAGAGGACTAGCATGCTGCTATTTTTAATTTAGTCTTGCGGAGCCATGTTTATAAATGATAACTGATAAATCTTTTTCCATAAAAATAAGAACGATCCATTTCGATGTTATCAAAAGCCTTACGGACTGTTCACACCATGCACTATAACTAAAGATAACGATAAAGGTTTCGTTCTAAATATTGTTCTCAGTATTAAAGAATAGCACACACCACAACTATAACGATAAAGGCACAGAACGTTTTTCAACTGACGAACGATACAAACATTGACAATCAGAACCCATCCTGCTATCACGAGCCTGAGAAATTAAAGTGACGTGCACTTAGATTAATGCTGGCGTGGACGCTATCATTATCTTCATAGTTAACTTTACAGTTATCGTACACACCGTAGAGAACAGCCTTTATTTATTGCAGTTGTGAAGGCTAAACTATTACTGTGTCATTATGCATCTGCGATATTAAAAAAAAAAAAGCTATTTCAGTCAGCTGTTGCTAAGTAATGTTAACACAAAGAACCTTTCTGCAAAGTGTTGCCGATTTTTCATCACAAGGCAAACGAAATGTTTTCATGTGGGCTAAATGACATCATAGCTCTGATGTCCCAGGATGGTTTGACCCATTAAGCCTCAGTATGTTCGCTGATTAAAAGAGAATTCATGGTGGTCCTGAGCAAAGCAAAGCAAATCATTTTACTCTCTCGTACATTTTATCATCTCACACTGTAACATATTTTTGGTAACTGACATAGAGCTGTTTTGTTGGTCACTAAGTTACAAATCAACAAGTTCTGGTGTTCTCTTTCTTATTGAATACAAAGTACAATAATAAAAACTTTCATGAGCGTTACAACACTGACAAAAAAACTAAATATTTTGAACTACATTTACGTCTAAGTGTGTACAACACGTATGCAGAGACACTGAAATAAAGCTGTTAGCTTCAGCTTAGCAGCTCTGTCCCTCTCATTAGGCCCATGTTGTTGTTGATTTGTTTGGGGAGGGGATATAAGATGTAAATAAGGTCTCTGTTGCCTATTGTAGCCTGTATCTGTCCCTCTCCTTTCCCTCCCCCTTCTGATTATCATCTCGGCTGGAAAGTTCCCACGAGGCCTGAATGTTTTTTTACCGTAAGCCAATCAGTGGCATGAAGGCAGGGCAGTGTGAATGATCCATTGTCTGTCTGTGGAGGGCTGGAGAGAGGGGAGGAGTGGAATTGTTTGGGCCTTTAGCTCACCACCATCAGCACGGATGACAGTGGGTTTCTGAATAGGTAAACGAATATAGACAAAACTCAGTGATGTTTACATATCTCCAGTACATCTGTGTTAGTTTCCCGCCTGATCATTACAGTATTGCAGAGGAATGGGGTTTGGAAGACTGCTGTTACTTTAAAACAAAAGAATGAGTCATTCCATTTAAGAAAAACAGAAATCAGCAGTTAATATAGACAATACTTTTTTACCCGTATTATTCATAAATATTTTCAAGAAACCGAATGATGTTGAGATGTTTAAGGGCTGAAAAAGATTTCAGACTTATTTTACCAAATCGTGCCACCACCTGTATTCTCTACAGCCTTTGTCTTTCCGCTCTTTAAAGTCGACATCAGCATTGCTTGGTTAGACAAAGGTCGTCACCAGCAATGCTAAATCAATGTGCACTTTGCCTTAAAAATTTCACTTGGGTTGTGCATTTGGAATTCGAGCTTCCAATACTGTGAAACGCTCAGTGCTTTCAGCCATTTTGAGTGCTGTTGCTAGTAAAAATGTGCAAAAAGTCTACCTTTAAAGGATAGCTTACCCCAAAAATTTGTCATTAACCATTATTATGTTCCAAATATAAGACCTTCATTCATCGCCTTTCATCAAATGTTCATATTTCTGATGAAATCACAGTGTTATCTGACTCTGCATAGATGGCAACGCAACTACTTTGAAAGGTAGCAAGGCCCAGAAAGGACATTTCTAAAGTAGTCCATGTTGTTAAACTGCAGTTTTATGAAGCTAAAATATCACTGTATTGAAAATATCCTCTGTGTCATCCTCCGCTGCGCATTCACAAGAGTACCATGACACATGGGTCATATATGGACTACTTTAATATTTACTATACTTTTCTGGACCTTGAATGTTGCCGTTTTCTTATGGTCTGAAAGCTATCAGATTTCATAATATATGCAATATCACATTTCTTGTTTTTTTTTAAGATGAACGAAGGTTTTACAGGTTCAGAATGACAAGAGGGTAATTAATAACAGGACTTTCATTTTTGGGTGAACTATCCCTTTAAGGCAACACTTGTAAAATTAAAGGGAAAAACTCTGTACACTTAACTACCTCTAAAAAAACTTTTGCATTATACTATTAACATACATATTAATACTTATTTACATCAGGTGTAGTTAAGCTACAATATTGTCCCTTTAAACGTATTCCCCAATGCACTGGACAAGCTCTTATAACCTTAAACCATTTTTTTTAACCATTTTTGTCCTGACAGTGGTAAAGTATGTGTATGATTTTGCCACTTAAGAGTTATGTACACATCATCCATCTGCAAAGACCTGTATGCATTGGATGATAGAGAGGACTAAAAAGAAAATAAACAAGTTATTTATATAACTACTGTACAGCTGCACAAAAGTATTTTAAGGTGATGTGATTGCAGGGGCACTGAGATGTTTTACTTTTTAAATGTGATAGACACCGTATAGATAGGACTGGAATGATGGGGAGAAAGGGATTGGGAAATTATGAGGCCAACTTGAATTTGAATTGCCCACCTACAGGAGCACTACACAGAATAAGCAGTTTGGGTTCTTCTATGTAGTGTGAAGAACATTTTAACAATCCAAAAAACTCCACTATAAATGAACATTTTGTGCAATGGAGAGTTTCCGTGAAAAATGTAAAAGGTACCACCACAGAACACATGATAACTACATCTCAGAAATAACAATTACAGTGATTGCCACAGTACTGAGATTAGTTCAGTAAAAGTGGGAATATCCTGTCTGATGACATGCACACATTGAGAGGAGGAGAATAGAGAGCATGGCTGAGAGCCTAACCGCAATATCTAAATATTGACTGTACAACTTGTAATCATGTTTGGTCTGCGGACAGGGTGAAAATAAACACCAGTGTGTGTGTACGTATGGGTTCTCTCTCATCCCATAATAGAAACAGTGCAGACATGCCTTCTCAATATGTTTAGAGCACTCATAATTAAACATGCACAAATCATTAAAGGGATTAGAAGAGATGCATCTCATCAAGACTTAATATGCTGTGTTTGCATTTGACATTTGCGATTATAAGCATATGGAGCTCATCAGAGTGGTCCTTTGCATTGTAATCGCTCATAGTTTCAATGCATACTGATATAAATCTTTTCATGTGGGTGGTCTTGGAAATGGGAAGACCTTCTGCACTGAAACAACAAAATAAAACATTTCACTTTCACTCTAGGGGTATGCTTCGGTTTTCAATTTGTTATATCTTCATAATTCACCCCTTGCGGTGGGTAACAGCTTTTCCTGATCCTTACATTGCTGGAATGTTATTGAGCAAACATTTCCAGATGTAAAAAAAAAAAGAAAAAAGAAAAACAATAACTTGGCAGAAAAACACAACATAAGCTTTTTAACTTTAACGTTCCCCACCAGTTATTTGGCTTTAGTTTAACGAAAACATGGAATCTATTTAAGTAAATGTTCTTTTTTTTTTTTTTAAAAAAAAGCAATTGTTTCAGTTTTAACAGGTATATTAAATTAGTTTCATAATCATGTCTGAATCTGTCTCCTAACAATGGGTATAGCCACCTTAGGCTATATAAAAAAAAAAAAACAGTACAAGAAAGCAGTTTACAAAGAATCTTTTGAGATTTTAATAATGTAGCAGAGTTCAATTTAACGATTTCTAAAGCATATTTTCAAGCGTTTTCCTATCCCATGTTTGTTCATGGACAAAAAAAGGCTTATTGCATGGTCAAAAGGATGCATGAGTATTTGGGGTTTACGCCATAATGCTTAGCCCAAATGGCCCATTAATTCTGCACTGGCACTGAGAGACAGAGACAGAGGGAATAAGAGAGAGACATGCCATGTTATTCTTCTGCTTTAACTCCTTCCAATGAGTTTTGGAGGGGCTGAGGGGAGGAGCACGAGGGGGAGCTCGGGGCAAGAAAAAGAGGGCGAAGAAAGGAAAAAGAAGAGGGGGAATATAAATTAGCTGAGAGACAATCAAGCTAGAAGAGGGAAAACTGAGATCAGACTGACTGGAAGGAGAGCTGCAAACTGTGGGAATGACACTAAAATTTACACAAGCTTTATTTTTTATTTTTATAAAAATAAAATCACTGGCTAAACCTTAAAGGAATGATTCAGTCAAATGAAAACTCACTATTCCCTCACCCTCATGTTTTTTTTTTTTTTTTTCATATTTGTCTTCATGTTAAACAAAAAATAACTAATTTCTTTTTGTACAAGAAGCTTAATATTTTTAGTATGTTTAGATGATCCTTCGTCAGTCCGAATAAATCTGTTGCAGCATCGCCCTCTAGCGGGCAAACCGAATAAAACTTCTCGCGTGAGAAAGCCTCCTGTAATTCTGATTACTTGCATGGAGGTTATGTTGACGCAAACCACATAAGGAAAACGGCAAATATGAGACAGAAGAACGCCAACTTCTATCATTAGCTACTGTCATTTATTTGTAAGACAGCATATTATTTTGTTATACAAACAACAAACCTGAATTTTGCTAATGATGGATGGATGGCATTACTGTCTGTGAGATTTGCATTTCAGTGAAGTAACACATGACCAGTGCATACATAAGTATCATAAGTAATGATATTTTAATCATAATTTTACCCAGTATCTATCCACTGAAATATGTGAGCAAGAAGGTGAAAAATGCATTAAACGATCAACCCAAAATAATTAGTTTTGATGGTTTGGAAAAAAATAAAAAGTTATATTAATCTATGTTTCAGGGGGATATACAGAACTACAGAAGCAGCTATATAAAGTGACAAAGGCTGGTTAGCCTGGATTATGCAAAAATAAGATCAGTCTTTAAAAATAACGATTAAAAATGAACATTCAATGAGATTCACGAGAAACACTTTTGTGTGATCTACTCTGGCTAAATAGTAGTAAGACTAATTCTTACAGTGTTGGTTACATTAGGTAAAATAAGGGGGGGAAAAAAGCATAAAACTGATTCTTCTGTCACTGAGGGAGGATTGGATTTCAAAATGTGACGCGCTGTAAATGCTAATGGTTACGTATTAAAACAAAGGCACATGACTAACAAACTGAATGAAAAATAAAACCAAGGGTCATTAACAGTTAGAAGCCACATCTGAATGACCTTCATACAAAAGCCATTTGATTCATTCAGATAGCATTTTATCAGATCCTTTTTTTAAAAACTCAGCAAAATGACTAACACAGATGTTTGGGGCGCAAGCCAGCGTCTATGGATGCAGAGGTCTGCAAATTCCACTACTTCAATAGCAAATCATAGATTTAAGGCAACATTTCTGAGTCCAAAGAAAAATTCCTGACGTGTAAAGAAACGCTAATTCATTGCAAGGTAACACTGAAACAAACAAAAAAGTACTTCATTGTCAATCTCGGTGATTGTGCTATAAAACACCAACTCTACTGATCATGCTTGCTGTGAAGCGATCTGTGCTCCGGTGGTGCCATAGCATTTCACTACCTCCCACTGGTGTGAAATCAAAAGGAGCTAAACTCCTGAGGTTCACTGGGAAATCTCTCTTAAATCTTCCACAAACAAAAACCTTGGATTGTTCACATTACGGAGAGAAACAATGCTCTGTACTACAAATCTCCAGCTGTCTTCTTTTCTATAGATCGTAATGTGTTGAATGCGTGGTTTGCGAGTGACTAAGAAAGAGAGTGAAGCAAGAGTGAATCCCCAATGCGAATGGAAACAAAGGCGAGGAGGGGAAAACACTTTGGTCCATGCATTATCTAACTTGATTGGCTGTAATATTTTTCAAATCAAGAGCACCCTTTTTTTCTTCTGTTTGTGTTTGGAAAAGTCCCGCCTGCTTTCAAAGCAAAGGCTTAGCATTCATCAGCTCTGCCTTTCTACCCGTTTTCTCTCCAGAGAACCAGATGAATGCTATGGTCGGGCATGCTAGTGGCGAACACCAGACCCGCATCGTTCTTGCCGTCCAGTCCGTTGAGCCACGAGGTGACGCCGGGTAAGAAACTAGAGCCACGTTTGGATTTACGGTAGGCTGGCAGCGGCCAGCGGCCCACAGTTACCTCAGTCCTCAAGTCCAAAACATAGAGGTGGTGGTTGTCAAAGAGCAAAGCGAACACCTCGCCAAAACTAAGCAGAGAGAGACTGGAGGGGTCCTGCTGGGGTTTGATGACTCTATAAATATAAAAGAATCAGTCAAAATTAAACAAATGCAAATCTTTCATAAAACAATATAAAGTTGCACAAATATGCAGATTTAATTTGTGACCTATAAGGTCCAGAATCGCTCTCTAGCATAAAAACAGTCAATGCATTAAACATTCAAAGGACAGTTTATTTAACAGGGTTAATGGCAGCTTGGTTAAACAATCAATGGGCGAATTCATTTACCTGATGACATCAAAACTTGCAAAGTCCCACTGGTATATGCCCAGATCTGAACTACAGACAATGTACCGGCCATCAAACTGTAACCGCGGCTGCAAGCAAACACTGCGATCTTGTGACACCGACAGAGTCTTTAAGCACTTACAGTTGATCTCACGCCCTATAGGCCACACCTGTGGACAAACAGAACCAGATAAATATTGTATACCAAGTCAGAATCTCACATACAGTAACTACATCAATGCAACTAGAGGTGCTGCATAAATACTGGTTTCTGATATCTGATATAAAAAAGGAAATACTGATATTAAGTTAATAAAAGGACCAACAATGTAAAACACACTGAAAAAGTGTGATTTATATTACCTTTATTTCATACTTATCAACACTCAGTAGTATGTAGTCACCAGGACTGTGCATCATGGACTCCACTTGGCTTTTTTGAAGGTGCACCTAAACAAGCACAGATGAGCAGAATAGATTCAACGTTTGTTAAACTAACGCCATGCTAATTTAAATAAATAAAACAGATAAATAATACACTATAATACTGCATAATGAAAACTGATAAAGTGTCTCACCTTTGTGACCCACTCAGTGTGTCCAGTAAGAGTGTTGACACAGGTTCCTGAAGACAGAGACCAGACTTTTACAGTGAAGTCTGCCGAGCCGCTGACAAGGGTGTCCAACTCATCGTTGTAATCTATACTGAATACTGCAACAACAACAAAAAAATTAGGATTATGCATACTCTATGTCTTAATGCCATGAAGCAACCATGAACTGACAAAACACAAATCATAGACGAGAACAATTCATGTTTGTGCAACTAGATGGAAAAACTTAAGAGAACTTGACACCAACCCGCCCCAGTATGTCCTCGGAATTGCTGGATTTTGGCACCAGTGCTCCATTCCCAGCATGCAATGGTGTTGTCAAAAGACCCAGTCACCAGTTTCTGTTCATCGAATTTGACAGTGGCACAAGTGTGGGTCTGGATGCCGTAGACGCACTGCCCTGTGCGGACATCCCATAGTTTAGCTGACAGGTCATCAGAACCTAAGAGAAGGACTGCTTTGATCAATGCACAGCCAATAATGATCATTATTAAAACAAGTATTTACAACTACATCCATATTCAGTTCAGCCTTTAAAAAGCCAACACAGAATAGTTTTACACAAACCAACTACTCTGTTGATTTAAAATGAACATGCATGCACCAATTATTTTTAATGATCATAAGAGACATGAATCCATAAGGATTAATTAATTCATCCCCATACAGGAGAACAAAAATTGAGTTTATGTAGGAGATAAAATAGCATTTAAAATTGTGTGTAATGGAGGAAGCAGGGACTTGGTTATATACACATCAAGAGCTGATTGGATGGAGGCAGATGTCAATGCGAGCTTGGGGTTGATTTAAAAAAGGGTAGTGGATAGGATTAGAGAAATCTGTCACTTCACTGAAAGCTTAAGATACAGAAATAACAAGACCAATGCAAAAACATTAAGATCAATATGATGCATTCAGACAGAGGTAGAACATTTTATGACCACACTTCCAAGACAACTATAGAAGTAACACACCTGTGCAGAGCAGCCCATCCCGGTAGTAGAGAGCATATACCCGAGCACTGTGTCCTATAAGAGAGCTTGTCTCAAAAGCATCCTCCTCCCTTAGCTGCTTCATGCGCAATTTGGCCTTTAGATAAACCCCTTTCCAGTGTGTTGCATCCTGGATGGACTCATCAATGCGCCAGCCAAGGTCTTGACACACGCTCTGCCACACTTCTGTACAGGCACTGATGACTTTATTCCACTGCTTGCACACCAGACAACAGGTGAGTAGGGTTTCGGGGTCCAGCCAGCGGAGCAGGTAGAAGGCCAGCTCTAATGGCAGCAGGCGCAGAAAATCCCGCTTCAGAAGTGCTTCCAACCTATTGGACAGGTGTCGCAGTTGGGCGGCGCCACTCAGTGAGATGAGGTGGTCCAGCGATTGGTTGCGCTGCTGGTCACTTAGTGCCAGGAAGGTGGTGGAAACTGACTCCAGCCACCCCTCGAAAGCCGCCTTTTCCATGGGCACATGAGGACGTCTACCTGTTGAAACATACAAAGATCAGATCAGACTTTTTGCACTGGATTTGAAAAACAATGATGTGGAATAAACATTAAGAAAATAAGAACAATACCACAATACTTCACAAGCAATACAAAAGGAAAAAATCTAATCACATAATGGATGACTACTTTCCATTCTGATTGGGGCTGGGCGATAAAACGATAACGATATGTATCGTGATAGGCATGTCATCGATATCAATAAAAAATGTGTTCGATAAAACTATTTTTTATTCTTCGTCGGCCTGTGATGGCCTTGATGTTTTTGAACGAATCTTAAATGTGACTTGGGAAGAACGAGTCATCTCGGGGAGTGCATTGCGAAAAGTTCTTACTGGAACTAGTTCACCAGTTTCGAGTCTTTGGATTTCGTTCATTCATCATGTTACGTGAGAGCCCATAAGAAAAAGAACAAACGACACAAAAGAAGACCTAATAATTTCTCTTTCGAGCTCCGACTGCATTTGATAGGGTTATGGGGCTATCACGTCACGTGATACAGTATTGTATTGTTTGTAGTGTGATTAGCGTGTGCGTATGCATCTACTAGGATTACTAGTGTTAGGGAAAAAAAAAAAATTATTTATTCTTTTTTTTTTTTTTAAATGAACGAGATGACTCGAAAAAGACCTTAACCTTCTTCTGATCATAATATATATAAATATGTTAAAAACCTACTTGCGAACTAGTCTATGTTTTTTTTGCTTAATCTTGATCAAACCACTGCAGTAATAATCTATGGACTCTCTAGATCAATAATTAATCAAAAATATGTTGAACTTTTTCCTTTTTTTCCTTATTTTAACATTTAAAATCACATTTAGTTAAAGTTTAAAATGCTTATAAAGTTTTTACAATTTGGCCAGATAAACATTACAGCGAAATCTGAAAATAAAATTCTTTAAAAGAGAAGACTTGTAATAAATGTCACCTATCGTTTATTTAAAATATCTAACATTGCAACACAATGTGTGTGAATGTATACCTGTGTATGTGTGTCTGCGTTTGTATTAATATAATAGTTTAACCATTTCATTTCTGTGTCCGTGTGTGTGCCTATTGTTCATGTTCGATGTGCTTCATTTTCTGCCATACATCCAGGTTGCCCTATACAACCTGCAAACCCTTAAAATGCTTGAACCCAGGTAATTGCTGCTTGCAGAAGAAGAATAATCAAAACATGACGGCAAAAAAGCACACACAATTGACAGATCTCCATGACTACTTGGCTGACATGCTAACACAGCTTTCTGCACAGAAACTGAAAAGCTGTCATGTAACTAGAATGCAGTTCTCTGGTTTCCAAACACATTCGCTAAAACAAATACGCTAGCTCGAAGGCCAGATACTTTATTTAAAAGAAAATCCTTTTCTTTTTTTGACTCAATCAATCTCAAAAAATAAGGCGAGCAGCTATTTAATAACAACATATCTGATTAACACACACTTAACGGTAAAACATTAAGAGGAAGACAAGAAACACTCACCATTTCCAGCAGAATCAGTGTGAGGAGAGCGCTAGCTAGCCGCGCTAGCTAACAGGTGTCAACGCAAATCGATATCGCTCTACAAATGAGAAACTTTAATTTTTGCAGTTGAGTCACAATCTGACCTTGTCTGATAACAATCTAATATTAGCGACGCAGTGAAAACAGTGAAACTCCCCACTAGCTGCCGTCAGGCAAATCTGTAGTGTCCTGTGCTAGCAATATAACATACAACCATATTTGAATCTAACGGAAACGACTTCATTCAAGAAAATCATTAGCTCTCTATTCGTTCACATTCTAACGGCTGTATTATTGCAAAACGTAATATCATACGTTCATTTCAAGTACATTTATTGTTGTTCTTTTCTGTTTGTGGAGTTAGCTTGCTAGGCTAAGATAGAGAGCCTCCGTTAGCAATGAGGAATTTCAGCGACAGGAAGTTGCAGGATGAGCAATTTGACACGAGCGGGAGGAAGTAAGGGGGCGTGTCCGCCGCCTGTCACTTTTTCGAAACATGCATTCTTTTAATACTGAATGCAAAATGCTGTGAGTCTTCACCCCATATAATGTTGTAGCTTTAACATTTTAATAATTTAGTCATAAGTCACACAAACGTGTTTATGTGGCGCAAGTTATTTGATGGTCAACAGGGGGCACACTTTACCAACAAACTGTGACTTCAGTCATAAACGATTAATAGCCTAATAGCCTAATTAATTCATAATTCTTGTGATGGCATTTTCAGAATAACATTTCTGTTAGAAATAATTTCTTCTCATTATTAAGGCTTTGTGAAGTTTCCAGGATGGTTTGATGAATTCTTTGTTATATAAGATAAGCACATATGGTAGCATCCTCCTCAAAAGTTCTAACCAAAGAATATCAGTGAGGCCAGATTTGTTCTTGTATTATACCCTGAAAGCAGATAAGATATTTTAGATATATGTTTAGAAAAACATACGAGGTTCAGGGAGGAGTGTAAATATTCAGAATGACTGTGCATCTGTTGAACAGTGTCTCTGCTGCATGTAAACACAAAACATTCCCACTCTGCCATACTGATACCTACCACCTTGCTGTTAACAACATGTCCACCGAGGCATGACATGACTGAAGCTAGATGATCCTACATTCCAAAGGCTGAGAGTATCTGAGCCCAAGCATCCCATTAATACTGATGGGCTGTCAGGGAGGAGCCCAGATAGCAAGAAAGTGTAGATATTTGGTATAATCAGTCATATGTGCAGGATGAACTCTGACAGAAGTGGTGTTTGAGTCACGATTTAAGATGTTTAGTAATATCCACAGTAAAGCTCTTCACTGTTTTGTAACACTACAGATTTAATGCATATGCCATGTATAACAGCATAGAAGCAGTTGGATGAATATGGAAAAGGCATAATTAATTTTCTCTTCTCTGGTGCCTTCATTGTCTGTACTTTCATTATTATTCATGAGACTAATATTTTCCATGAGTAAAATCTGGTTGGTTTAACTGATTATTGAACAATGCCAAGTGTTTCACTGTGTTATGCAAGCAGCGAGGTCCTGTCTGCCAGCTTGATCTTTTCTGTCTGCAGTTTTGGTCCTTTTAGCCGGGAATCCTTTCACACTGCATGTCCAATAATCCATTTCTATTAGAGGGCGGAGTGTGGAGATAAATGTTTGAAGCCATCAGGCACAATACATTCACAACTGAGTAATAATACAGGTTTTTGAGTGACTGAAAAATTACCTCCAATCTTAAAATATGTTGTTGCTAACTGAAAATGTATTTTCTTTGGTTTGATCATACTAGTGTTAATTCTGTTTTTACATACTAATAAGATATATTATCCGTTGGTGAATACTGGCTAGATCATGCAATATTCAGGTGAAACTTTTAGAGAATAATTGCCCACACACCCTAAACAGACCCCAAGACATTTTTCATAAAAAAGCGTTTTTATTTACAGAGACCCTGTTAACATTTCATTAACATTACCCCATAACTACAATGTTTCATCTACTGCAGTGTCTCTGTGACATTAAGACAGACTGAGCAGTGCATTTGCAAGTGGAAAGCAGATACACCTTATATTTTGGGCTCAAAAAAAGGTTGATTTTAAAGCAGCTGAATTTTAGCATTATCAGTAATTGAAATACACCAACACTGTGCAGAACTTTAAACACTGGGCATCTGCAGTGCTGATGAAAGCTGTATATGCTATTGGTACAAAATTAATCTCATTCTTTCAAACAAGTCAGTGGTGTAACACAATTGCTGTCTGAGACTGTTGACTGCACCACATATACGCCTACATCGTCATGACAGTAATATGCAATACCGTAGAAAATTTGCATTCTTCATCACAAGGTGTACTGTGAGTCTGCTTATGGGTCAAGCAAAGCAGTGGCATGTGAGTAGTTACAGCCTCAGTATAATAATACACAATGGCTGTGAGGCATTAACTATTACGTCTCAAGAATAAGCATGAGATTTGTAAGGAGATTTCTATGTTTTGTTTATTGTTGAATATTGCTAATTTACATAGAAAGGTTATATAAATAAATACTAGATGCATGTTGTTCAATGCCAGTGCTTGCTGCAGCTCTGTGTAAGAGTGCAACCGCATCTTCCTTCATCATGTAATGAAGAATCCATCAAAATTCAGCTAGGTCCATCCTATGGCAACGTCCACAGCTACAGTATAAGGAACTCATTCATTGGCGTTTATAATATTTGAGTTATACATTTAATCACATTGATGTGGATGCCCTCAACGTCCCCCTCTGTACAAGCGTCTCTTCTTCTTTATAAAAAGTTTCTTTACTGTACATCACTCATCCCAAATGAGTTCTGCGAGGGTTTACATTGCCTTTTTGCCAGATTTTGGTTTTCCAGTGACAGTGGAGATGAGTGATTGACAGCTGATCCCCTCTTTAGAGCAGCACCCACAATGCACCTTCATGTTGGCAGGTCCAGGAGATTGGTGTCAGGTCAGCTTTCCTCTCACAGTGCCAGCAGGATGACATAAATGGGCTGTATTGATTACCTAGTAAATAGATAGGAATGAAAAACAGGTTGGGTGAATGAATAACGAATTGTGGTAATTACTGAACTAAAATTAAAATTGAATTTAAAATTGTCAAGGCCTAAATTTAAAGGATTGTAAAGAATTTTACAGATTTGTCCGAGTGTTCTGTTTAGCTAAATCTAAAACTATAAACAATTCTTTAAGGTACTTGAAATTGAGTTAAAAAAAATATAAAATAAAAAAACTAGTATTAGATGAAAAACTTCAATTAAAACACTCAACATTTTAAAAAATAAAAATGCAGCATTAGCAACTAACTGAAAAAAAGATTAGGTACTAATCTTACTAAAATTACTAAAGGTATTATACTAAAATTATATTAAAATTGGGCTATATTTATGGGCTTTATAGAAAATCTAAACAAAATCTAAACTAAAATTAAAACTGAAAACAAAAATAAAAGCTAACCCAAAATAATAAATATCAGTATATAAATAATACTGAAATAACACTGATGGATGCATGTAGAATAAGCATTGATGTTATCAGCATTAGGAAAAATGGAAAATGGGACTCACTGAACACCACTTTGAGATAGGCCTATACCAGGCCATCATAAAGAGAGAGCGCCTGTACAATAGAGGGGTCTGCCTTGGAACCCTCCTGAAACTCCTGCAGAGTCAACATCCCATCTGCATTCTGCTGACAAAAAGAAGACAGTTATAAGTCATGTCATGTTTTCACACACATATACACACACATACTTGTGTTAAGTGCATACAGTTTGTGATGGAAGATAAGAAAGGAATCAAGTCGAAAGAGCTCAGTGCTTTGAAATGCTTTTTAATCAAAGCTTTCTGAGGTACTCTGGATGCAGTGCAATAGAGCTTCTGTTTTGCGTCTTTCATGTGGCGTGCCTTCTGTGTTTCAATCACAGCAGAAATAAGCCTTCGGTATTGAACCTACAGCTATGAATATTCAGTCGTAGGAAGTCATGGGATTGAACTGTTGTTTAAAAATGACTGAAAATTCTCAGCTATTGCAATTTACTATAAATGCAGTATATTTTCTATATTTTTATATAAGCAACCGTTTTTGCAAGTAATGTGTATGATAGCAAATGGACAAGAAGTATATAGTAAATAAACACAGAATTCACCTTATCCATCATAGCAAAGATGCGGTCGACTCGCTTCTCTGGTGTGTTTTCCTCCTCAGGTAACTCCACTGTGTTCCCCTGCAAAATAGAAATCAGGCAAAAATAATTGGAACATGCCTATACTCTCAGATTTTGATAGAAGGACAAAAAACAACCCTAGTCAAAAAAGTTTATTTCTTTGTGGACAATAAAGATACATGTTGTTATTTTTATATCTTTGCATTTTTGTAACTGCCAGTTCAGCTAAAGGAAAAAAAACCCAAACAAACAAAAGACTGCAACGAATACAAGCAACTCAGCTGACTGCATGTATCAAGCTGAACTGAAGGGGAAAAATGATCCCTGTAAGCGATACAGTGAATATAAAAAGAATATGGTAAATTATGTTCAGTTTCTAAAATCTACTGAAAAAGTCTTGTTATTGTGAATTAATGGGCAACTTTCAAAACTTTTACCAAACAGGTGAATCGTTTATTATCAGAGTAGCAAAAAAACACATCTTGTGTAACAAAAAAGGCACACAATGTTACTGAGCTTCCTGGAAGTGTTTGTAAAGATATTCACTGCAGTCTCTTTATCAGTTTGACAGACCTTCATAATCAATTTTTAAAGTTTAGGCTTACAAAAAACATCATGTTGGCCTTCCAAGAAAGCTCTTTCATTAACTCAATAGAAATAGAAAGTTACGGTTTAGTGAGAAGCAAATGACTCACCACCATCTGGTAGATGGCGTCCACAATGTTCAGCATCTCATCTCGGGTTATGTAGCCATCATTATCAAGATCGTAAAGTTTAAAGGCCCCTGTGACAGCAATAACAAACAAGCACATTAAGAAAAGTCTCTCTCTCTCTGTAGTATCTTCATATGAGCATAGGATATATACTATTCTATTGTTTGTTTTGACATGCTCATCTTGTCATCATGATGGTAAAATAAAAGGAAGACTTGGGAGACTTATTCAGATAATTTAGTGGCATATGTACTGCAGGTAAGACTGTTTAACTATAAGACTCCTAAGAGGGATAAATGAACACATCTCTGCTGCTCAAACAAGAAACATTTGATGTACTGCTAACATTATGAGATAGATAAAGGAATTCTGGTCTCACATCTGAGTTTTTCATCCAGAGTCCCTCTAGATGTGACAGACAGAGCTTGAATAAACTCTGAGAACTCAATGCGTCCATCCTGCAAATACACAACAAAAAGACAGCATGAGGACTGATGGGTAAAGTGTTAAAAGGAATCTAAAGGAGTGAAAAAAAGGGTTGATTTTATACTGCTTTGTTACAGCCTCGCACCAAACTGAGATGAAAGCGATACCAAGGGCAAACAACTGCAGAGTGACACAGCAAAAAAACTGCAGTTAAATACGACAGCAGCAGGGAAAGATGTTATCTTACCTGTGCTGAACACCACCTCACAGAAGGTTTTACATATTGAAAATGTCATTTTGACATAGTGATGTCAAGTGTGTCTAAAGATGTGATTGAAAAAACAGTCCCGCTGAGAATATAGAAACATCTGAGAATGGTCTACAGGGGCATCAGACAGGCAATGTCTGACTCACACACACACATGTTGGGTTTACATGTTTTATAGGGACATTCCATAGGCGTAATGGTTTTTATTCTGTACAGACTGTATGTGGTATTGTCCTACACTGACCCTACACCTAAACCTACCCCTTACAGGAAACTGTGTGCATTTTTTGGATTTTCAAAATACTTAACTCTGTGTGATTTATAAACCATGGGGACCTAAGAAATGTCCTCACAAGGTCAAAATTTACTGGTATTCCTATCTTTGTGGGGACAATAGGTCAATAAATACCAGGTGCACACACACACACACACACACACACACACACACACACACAGTTTCTTGTGTCATATTCTCTATAAAGCTTCTAAATGCATCATCATTTTTCTCAGACTTAGACAGCAAATTGTTCTACCAAAAAAAATAAAAATAAATTCTGCAAATCTGTTGAAGCTGCATTTCTAAAACAAAAATGGAAAGACATAATGTCCCTATCGCTGAGTAAATGAAAGCGAATGGACTGTTTGCACATGGTATTTTGCTATTCAGCCAAACAGCTCTTCAGGGAGAGATTCTAGAGATGATAATTTTCCAACTCAGTAAAGATGATAAATCGAAACATTTCTTGGTAGACTGTGACATAAAAAAGTAAACAGTGCTTTCCTTTTATTGACTTTTTTATTGCCTATTTTTAACCTATTGTTACCTTGTTTTCATCGAAGACGTTGAAGACAAACGTGGCAAATTTGGTGGGATCACCGAAGGGGAAGAATTGCTTGTAGATCTTCTGAAAGCCAGCTGCGTCCAACTGACCACTGGGGCAGTCTTTGATAAAACCCTTATACCTGTCAGGATTGAAGAAAAGAGAGACTGTTAGACTTGTGATTTTATTTACACCATTATTCAAAAGTCTGGGGTCAGTAAATAAATTGATACATTTATTCAGAAAGGATTCATTAAATATGCATATATTTTATAAATATATGTATATAATAAATGTATTTTTTTTTACTTTAATAATTATTTTAAAAATATTTATTGAACACCAAATCAGCATATTAAAATTTAAAAGTTTATGCAGGATCATGGTGCATACTGAAGACTAAAGTAATGGCTGCTGGAAATCCAGCTTTGCCTTCACAAAAAATAAATATGCAAAATAAATTACACATTTTTCATTCTAATTGCATTTCACAGTTATTATTTTTTACTGTACTTTTGATCAAATAAATGCAGATGTGGTCTTTCAAAAACATTTACTGGCACCAAACCTCTAAACACTGGTGGAAAAGAAATGTATAAATTGCCAGTAGAAAGTAAAGTGGGAAAAAAATAGAGCTTTCAAATGCATTGCTCTTTTTTCCTCCAGTACATAACCCCCTGTGAAGATAAAGAGTCTGGCACCAGCTGTTCGCACCCAAATGCACTGCTAGCAGTGCTACAGAACATGTGGTCAGGGAATTTTGAGATAAACTAAACCTCTGTCACTCTATCCAGTAATTTTCAGAAACAACACTTAAATGGTAAAATGGTTGCTCGGGATATTACAGGGCTTGTCAGTCTTCCGTGTCCAATTCATTTACAGGCATGTCAGTTTCGATTCTGCATTTCAGACCTCATTCTAGAAATCTCTCTCAGTATTTATTGCCCAAATTGCAAGGTGTGTAAACTGAACTACAGTATCTAAAATATGGAATACTAGCATGGGAGAAAAAGAAACTCATTAAAAACACACACAAAAAAAACAATTCTCTATAAATACATAGAATTTAGTCATTGTACAAAATGGCCCTCGCAATTAATATTACATTCTCCAGCATATGGTGATGTTTAAAAATTATGCTAATTTACAGTAGCTTGATGACAGAATTTTGACATTACCATATGCGCAGCACAATTTAATAAGTAACTGGAGTGCTTTAAACAATCAAAACTAAATAGCTGTCATGCAGGGGCGAAAAATGTAGAATGTGTGCTATCATTCTTTTTCATATACTGACCTCTAAACTTTACACTTGACTACTCTCCCAGCAACTAATCTCTTACACAATGCTATTATCACATGACAATATCACGTGACAATAATCTAAACTTAAATCTCTAATTAATGTATATTGATTGACCTGCTACCCACATAATAAGTGGTATAATGTGCATTAGTCATTATCGTAAAATAAAGTCTTCAAAATGACTAACTGAACATTATAGCTTACGTAGATACAAAGATGCTTTTCTAATTGAATCAGGAAGGCATACAGTGATGTAATCAACCACGCAGCTAATTTAAGACTTTCAGCTCAGTTTTAAAGCATCGATTGCTAAACAAGTGAACAGACAAATCACTATCTGATGCAGCTCCCCAAGAATACTTTGAAAGCATTTGTAAGGCACTGTCTACCGATCCTCTGATGACTCGATACAGATAGCTCAAAGGCATTTCTACTTCTGGTATCAACAAACGTACTTCTATCATCAGAGAAACAGAGGAAGAAAGTGAAGTGCACCTTGAGCTGCATGTGTTTTTGTGTGTGACTGGTAGGCATGTCTATGCTTGCTGCTTAACGATCTGATCAGTGCCAGACTGCCAAGGGGCTTTCAATACAAGACAGTTGTCTTTACTCCAGTGAGATGCCGTATCTACAAAGTACAGTGCAGTACATCATAGTAGAAGAAGTAGGAGTAGAAGAATCAGTAAAGCTCTAAGAGATAACTATATAAAATACAGGTTTTCTGAACAGTCACACATGACTGGGCCACCTTTGTAAATGTTAAAAAGAAAGAAAACTTTCTTCCCTATCCTCTGAGTATTTGACTTGCTCCATTTTTTTTAATCTGGTTTATTAGTCGCCCTTCTTTGTACCAGCTTTTTGTCTTCTTTTCTTGCTCTTTCACTCTCTTTCTCTCTTCATCCTTCTCTCTTTCCCTACTGGGCACCCTGCCTAGAGTCAAGCGTTCCCCATCTGCCATGAGAAGCATAGAGCAGCCAGGAGGAGTATAGATGTTGGCTTGTGAAGTTTTGTGAAGAATTTATGAAGAACAGTGGAGGGAGAGAGAGAATGAGTGATAAAGAGAGAGGCACAATGATTCAATAAAGCCAATACATTTGTGCTCTGAAGAAGCACTGAATCTCTACAATTATGTGGTACTTTAGTAAAACATCCCTTGGTGGCAGACATTCTCAGTCAGTCAGTGTGGTAAAGAAGAGAGGAGTTAACGGTCAGAAAGCTTTCCATGGGTCAATTAAGTATGCCTTTTTGCCATATCTGTTGATAATTTTTTTTAAATATACTGAAAATTAATGTAATTAAAAACGTCTTTTAAAATATCAGATAAGCTGACCAAGTAAATTCATGAATTAATAATTCATTAACAATGATTTAAAATGTATTTATTTTATTCTTATTTAGCAACTTGAGGACTACAACAATGAAACATGATTTTTTATATTTTTTTTTACAATAAAACAATAACCACATGAATTCATACTCATATACTACAGAAGATACTTTCTGCAGTGTTTCCTGCCCATGAACCATACACTCAGTATATTGCCAAGAATATAATACTATGAACTAGTATTGGTGGGAATGGAAAAGGATGAAAAGTTATATAATTTAAACATTTGGGTAATAATATTATTGTATAGATCAGGACATAAATAGCACACTTACCACTGCTGAACTTCCTTCTCTGTGACTGCAGACAGAAAAAGACAAGACAAAGTACAGAAGACATTTAGATTGTGTTTCATCTACAGTTAATGAAAACGTTATATGCAAGGCTGACTCGTGCTGGGTAATGGGGGTTTGGTGCTGGTCAATCTGGTGGAACAGTGTTGTGACTGAGAATTGAACTGAGAATAAAGTTACAAATCAATTTCTGACCTGATGTAGTGAACAGAATATCTAAGTACAGTTTGAATTTCAGTTTAAGGAAACATAAATAAAATGTGTTTATATTAGTCTTTAACAAATGTACAGTGGGTACAGAAAGTATTCATACCTCCTTAAATTTTTCACTCTTTGTTATATTGTATGGAATGATATCTCAGACTTTTTTCAAAAGGAATTGCAAATTGCATTTGCAATTGCGCTTTCCATATGTGGAGGCATAAACTGTGACATAATTCAAATGCAATTGCAAATTTTGCATTATCGTTTGCTTTTCCGCTTTCGCGGAAGAACACTGACTGACACATTTCAAATGAAAA
>JAUMHR010000089.1:2260030-2271881 GCA_032361145.1 Enteromius fasciolatus
GGACCACCAGACCCGGCGATCGGCTGAATGGATTCAAAAACGGTAAAACACATCTATATTACTCTAGGGATGTTGGAAAATTATCCTATTTCCAAAAAAAGTGGAGTGTTCCTTTAAGGCCTGTTCATAACGATGATATTGTTCTAAAAATCGATCTCAATGTTAAAGAATGGCAGCATCCACACCGCATAACGATAAAGGACAGAGAGGCTATATCGTTGGGAATCATTTTCAGAATTATTTTTTCCAGCTGATGAATGATAAAAACAATCAGAATCAATCCTGCTATCACATGCTTGAGAATTTAAAAGCAGCAGGCGCGCTTGGGCTTATAATAAACAGACGATATTGTTTGCTGGTGTGGACGCAAATATAGCTATCATTATCGTTATCTTTATAGTTATCGTGCTTGGTATGAATGGGCCTTTATTCTAAAATACAAACCCTAAACCTAACCAGAAATCTGCTGCAAATCTTTTGCAACAACTCAGTAATATAATAAGTTGATGAGCTTACACAACTTTTTTGCATTTACTCTCTGGGATGGTACCCTTTGAAAAGGTACACCTTTGTACCTCAATTACCCCTAAACCATGCATATGAGCACTTTAAAGTACATATAGCACCTCTCCACCACCCTAGTACAACACCCCAGAACATTTGAGTAAACTGAACTAATTTCACTGTTTGGGATTAAATTATTTCAAAGAAAGGAATAGAATACACTTGCCCTTCTAGGATAGAGAATTTATGCTAGCAATAAGCTCATGACCAACAAAAAACGTTGTGCGCACCATGGAGGGTGTGGTGAAGAGGAAGGCCACCTGTATTCACTGCAGGGTGTGGGAATGTCCGACTCAGCCTGACCTTACCCTGTCCCCTGCTGCTGAAGGAAAAACTCGTTATCTGAGAAATCCCTGCTAATTACGCCTGCTGCTTACAAACGTGCACGCACACACTTACACAGCCAAGTGTGTAAACCTAAAAAGACACAAAACACCATCATCCTGTAGTTCTATAGGAATCTGCATCCAAATAGACGAATCCGCCTGCAGTTACCGTCGTATTTCCTTTCAGTCTTTTGTTTAGAATAAAGTTGGTACTGTGTTAACTAACGAATGATATTAAAGACGCTCTCGCTCGCTTTTTTCGTTTCTCTGTGATGAAGGCTGTGAGCCAGCCCGTCTCTCAGTGGGACCGGGACGAACACGGGCCTTCATTAGCACTCCCTAATTAGGAACAGATGCAATTTACAGCACGGGGCCCACACCAAGCAGCACTCCTCTCTCTTCCTCCCTCCCTGTTTTTCTGCTTCCTCTTTCTTTTCTGTCTACATACAGAATCATTTTGTTTCTTTTTCTATTTCTATTTCTTTGGATGTGTAAGATTTTGATAAGTGATGCTTATATCTTTTGTTATGGTTTATTCTTTTGCTTATTCTGACTGTGTGTCTCTATCTCTCTCCAGCAGATTCACTCGCCTCGCACTTGCACAGTCACAGAGCCACATGTGTAATTAAAGACACTTCCAACTCCATTACACCATGCTGGTCCGGTGCCACCCTCCCCACTCGCCCTCTGTTTTGCTGTCTGTCTCTAGTAAAGATTCCCTCCATGCTAAAGCCAGAAATGGCTTATATTTATAATGTATAATTTCACTCTCTAAGGACTAGAGCTAGAAATGAAATGGACCTCAGATTTTGCACCAAACCTTAGCCTGACTCAGCTGTCTCCTAAAAAGGGCCGTGTATGCATTTGTAATGAGTGCCTCTGCAGACATCCCTGTGGGAATTTAAAGGAAATTGCTAGGAATTTTTATCTGGGTATTTGAAAACAGCATGCATGCTGTTTAAGACGAGCTAGGAATTTCTACTGGATTTGCTAATTACACTTTCAATATCACATTTCTCCGTTTTTCCAAAACTTTGTTGTATTATGTTCCCTTACGGTGCCATCAGGAAGGCTCAAGTGCCCTTCATTGACACCAAACAGGAAATGCATTCCTTTTAAATAATATTATACTGGGTATCGTTTTTAGCATTTGCATTAATATTAGTAAAATGTTCAATATTGCAATGACTTTTAAATAAATAAATTAAAATGTAAATATATCATAACACAGCAGCACTGTAAGAGAAAACTCACCTATGGCAGATTCCTCTTAAACTTAGTCTGACAAATGGAACAAAAATAGAAAAGAGTGGTGTATGGTTTTGGAGGAGTGCAGCTGAAATGAACAAAAAGCATCGTTGTATGAATCAACCTCCATATCATTCTTTACACAAACTGCTGAACCCAAAGCTTAAAATGGTAATTAAGCCAAATATATTTAGTTTTTTTTTTTTTTCATCTTTACTTGATTTATTACTCAGATCTATTTATTTTATTTAATAAATGTGCATTTATTTGGCCTTGAAAAAAGGAATTTTCATTTTCAAGAACTGTAATGGAAAAAGTGGTTATTCATAGCTTGTCTTTTGGGTCTGGTTTGTGGGACGTTTATCTTGCCAGCTTCACAATGCCAAGCTGGTGCCGAATAGAAACGCAACCTTATGCTCTTCTGTCTGCTCCAAACTTCCAGCCTGATCCATCCATCCATTTGGTCTGTTTTCCCTAAACTCTCACAGCAGCCTAGACATAATCTCCCTAATTACCCCTTTAAAGTCGACACAGAGTGTGAGAAGCCTAAGCCAAAGGCCCCTAATTAGACACCTAAAAATAAAGAGGGGACTTTACGGGCAACGTGGGCAGTTTGGGGAATGTTTTAATGAGGGGGGCTGGAGCTGACAATAGTGTTACAGTCATTTGTTGATTAAGGCTGCTGACACCCCCTCCAGCCCTCCACCCTCCCACGTCTCCACAGCACTCCTCACCCAGAAAAGGCTACTGTTGGCAGGAAAGTACGGTCAGACGTCACACTTTTAAATGACCTGCTGAAATCACATCACCTGTTATATACATGGCTTCTATAAATATACTTCTGAGAAGATGTTATGCCACATATTATGAAATATAAATGCTTTCCACTCAAACAAAACAAAGCTTCACTTGCACTCTGCCTTAAAAATAGTATAAACATGTCATCCCTTACCAAAAAGTAGTATACTACACTATATATATATGTATATACAGACTATATAAGTCTTTGATTTTTGGATAATCTGTACAGAAGATGTGTACTCGTATAGCGCCCCCTATAGTATAACAATAAAAACATTGATTAAAGAAGCACAAGTATAGCTCAAATATATTTAGACTTTTTCTAAGTAAATGTCATTTTAAGTGTATTTCTAAGAAGAACATAAAAGACCATTTTTGAGAAGTGCATAAAAAGTAGACAAAATGTATACTTTCATATTTAAAAGAAGTGTACTAATAGCACATTACACTTGCACTTAACACACTAAAACACATTCATTAATCAAATCCGTTAAAGGATTGTTAGGCTGCATTAAATAGATCAGCCGGAACCGGGAACACTCCCCTTAACACATGATGTACTCGTTACATCGTAAAAAAGAATGGCCTCTACGCTAATATTAGTCTGTCTCTCTCTTATTCTGTTCCCTAGTCCATATCCAGATCAGACGGTGTATCAGCACAAAGAAATTATCTTTATCGTAGACCAGAACACCTAGATGAGCTCCGTGGACAGATCGCCGGAAGATGCACACAAATATATACACACACTATAAGTGCTTTACACAATCTGACGTGTTTAATATTGAACTGGAAATTAGGTGCTGGGCGTCCGGCCAGAGGAGAACTGGGCCCAGTGCATGACTATCTGGGGTAGTATTCTGTCACTTCTGTGTTCACACTGCATGATAGATCGGCGACAGGGGGTTTACACGGCATGACTTTACAACAGAAAGAATCGCAGACAACTATGTCTCACTGCCAAACAAACGTGAGAAGTGACACGGAAACAACGCGAGGTCACGTGTGCAAGACCGGAGTTCTCAGGTGAGACTGGGATTATTATTAAAAATGATAGCAAGCAAAAGAAGCTTGGCATACAAATTGCATGTTGCAATGAAAACAAGATTACGGCCTGCCCTGAATGTTGCTCTCTCATTGGCTATAAGTAATCGCCAATGTCATTTTCAGTCAGAACACATTTCACACAGCATGATTTTGAATCGCTGACAGGTCCAGATATTTAGCATCTCACGTGTGTCTGCGACGCGTCAGCGATTCTCTTAGATCGCGTCTTTGATAATTCACACTGTATGACTGCCACTCGCGTGAACGAGCACCGATTTGCCTGTGATTTCGAATAAAATAAAATAATATAAATAAAAGTGATTGATTGATTGATGATGATATAGGAACGGAGGCAAGATGGTCTTCATCTGTTTACATATTTCTATATAGTAGGTAGAACTTTAATTTAAATGTTAAGCTGGCTAATTGCGGTGTTAACATACTCAAGACCTACAATTTCATTTTAGCTTGACTCAAGGGACTCCATAAAGACTGAATACAGAAATCAGATATAGTTCCACTGTGATTCTAACATCTGTGCAGTAGCCACCGGGTGTGTTGTGTAGCTCCACAAAGTCGCAAGTAATGTGTTGTGATAGTTTGTCAGACATAAATTGCACTCGCTGGGCTAAATCCTCCAGGGAGAATCCAGCTGGTTGACCAGATTGAAATTGCCGCTATGGTGTTTCTACATTTAAAGTATTTAATGTTAGTTGCACCCATGCACAATCTCTAACTGAAACTGTAAGTACAACATAAATAATCTCATCCATCTGGTCATGTGCTGTTCAAGCCTACCGCAGAAAAACAGTTCACTTCTCAGATCAGGTTAATCCCCGATTGGCCATTAAGAATTAGTTTATGATTTAGTTTAAAATGGGTTGTGAAAGGTTATTTAAATCACACCCCCACCTTAAAATAATTTATTTACAATTTAATTTAAAAGATGTCAATAGCACAAGAGCTAGACCTACTAATCAAGCACCTATACTGAGACTCCCAGAGGAACTCTTTAGGTGTTTTGCACTTCTTTGAATCTGGATTATCACACACACACACACACACATAAATGTAGAGACACACACACACACACACACACATATATAAATTCACACACATACCTTCACCCACATACACACCCTCATGAGATCAGTAACAGGAAAATTGGTCTCTCTTTCTGGCCCACTTGGGATTGGCGGAACTGATTAGCATTGCAGGGACAATTAGCTCCAGTCTCAATGAGAAGCTCTGAAAACAACCTCTTCCTCATCATTTTCAGTCCACTGAAACAGCGCACACATACTGGATGCGTTTCCTTCAGCCACGGACACCAATAACTTCAATGCTTTGTCAACCTGTCTTCTTCCCTCACAGAACTTGTGTGGATTCGTTTTGATTCTGTATATTTTATCCAGTAGGTAGTTTTTATTTTTATTTTTTAATGTTTTTGTGATTCTGCTCATACACAATCCAAAGAAAAAAGAAAAAAAAAATCATTGCTATCTTACTAATATGCACCATTTAGGGGTAAACAAGGTAAATGACAACAAACTTTTCATTCTCTCTTTTAGCACTTGCATTTGCTAACAAAAGAGTAGCAATGATTAAATAAGGTGAATGAAATTACATTATTAAATCAAAATGACTTCAAAAGGCTCCCCACATTGATTTTGGGTTAGGAGCAAACTGATCGGAGAACAGTAGAAAGAAGGCATTATGTATTAGGAGGTGGGCGGGGCAGTTTGCTAATGAGCCGTGTGACATGCAAGTCAGCAGACATATGGCTTTGCTTAGAGAGGGTGGAGAGAAAAATAAAACAAGAGAGAAGTCACATGGAACATGAGGCTAATGGTTCATGTCCATCGACACACATTCAGAGCAGAGACAAAACAAGTACATTATTTGATGAAGGGACAGTCAGTCAGAGTTATGTGACATCTTAATTAAAGTCATGAGGTGCATGTGTCTGATGTGAAGTTTCAGCATTACTTAATTGGATTGTATGTGGAACATTTAATGTTCCCTACATACTGATGCTAGCATTCCACAAAACTGAAACCTAAAGAGCAAAGATTAAATAGATGGACCCCACTCCCCCCCCCCGCAACACATTTTTCATGCTAATATTATGGGGAAGTGGACCACCGTGTAATGAAATGTGTTAAGCAAAACTGACAATATTATAATGTATTGTTAGTTCAATGCATAATCAATCAAGCGCATATATTTAATAAGCTAACATGAAAGGGGCTGTATTTACATGTGCAATTTCTTTAGACTTCATTGCTTTGCCATTTGAATGTGAGGAAAGTTTCTGCCATGCATCTGACAATTAACAGAAAGCGATTGGATGCCTATTCATCACATTAACCATTACATTTTTTGTAACCATGGTGAGATCAACGGGAAATTACATGGTAGACAAAGCTAGGCCACAGAGTAAACATGTCCAAAATGACCAAATATAAATTGAGATACATTCAAATTTTGGCATTTCCAGAGAATCAAACCCACTGAGCTGCATGAATACATACAGATGGCCTTTAGATTAAAGAAAGACCAACAGTCTGCTCCTCAACCTTAACATCATTACAGTTAACAAATTAACTGGGTAACAGCATGCCACAAGAATGAAAAGAAAGCATTATTGTTTGAAACCGGTATGGAGTTCACAGTGTACATCTGGCCTAAATGACTAAAAAGACATGTTAATGGGAAATCCTCCTCTTGGGAACTCCAAATGTGTGGCTCCATGGATTAATGACATGTGTTCACCCCTCTTTAGCCGTTTCCTGTTGGCTCACTAACGTGGGTGTAAAGTTGTGTAAAGACCTTTTGAGTCTTCAGTGCTGTCCCATATTCTTTCTATACATTTCAGAACCGATGTGTATGTATAAATCCAAACAAAACAAACACTTTAGAAATGTAATGAGCCCTAAGCAAATAAAGATATGTGAGGCATAATAAATCTGATAAAAAAAATATTTAGCTATGAAATATTAATTTGAGATTCTTTTTTTTTTTTTTTTGGGATGTGCACAAAAATATTAAGCAAATCAGCAAATTAGAATGATTTATGAAGAATCGTGTGACATGAGTAACGGCTGCTGAAAAGTCAGCGATGCCACCATTTTAAAACATATTAAAATAGAAAATAACGATTTTAAATGGATTTCAAGGGATACAAGATGGCGCCTCAGATGGCAGCCTCCGTGTTTTGCTCTTCAGTTTTTGTACAGTTTTTGTTGGTTTTTCCTGTTTTTGTTTTGTCAAACACAATCAGTTTTACCAGGGATGAACTGCTGAACGTTCAGCAGAACAGATTTTGTTTATTCAACCGTTTTGCTGAACATTATAGTTAGTGGAGTGGCATTGCTGATCAAACGTTACAGGACCTGCAGACGGGGGAAGCAAGCCGGTGCAGTTGTGAAATTTCGAACAGCACTGCCAAGCATTCATCTGGCGAATCTCCGCTTTCTACCCAACAAAACGGACAAACTCCTTCTGCTCTCGAAACTTCATCACCCGAACTCTGCTACTATCATTCTCTGGGACTTTAACAAAGCAAATCTCTCCCGTGAGCTTCCAAAATACAGACAGCATGTTCCCACCATAGACAGTAATATTTTGGATCAATGTTACACCACAATTAAAGGTACCGTATGTAAGAAATGTATTGTAATAATCATAAAATGGCATTAAGAAAACATGTTAATTAAAAGTACTCATATCGCTGACAGTCGTAGTACAGCCTGGATATTCTTTTTTAAAAAGCGCAGTTGTAGCCCAGTTGTAGCTGATGTTTATGTTGTCATGTTTTGTTTTGGTCTGAAGCGCCACCCTCCATCTATCTCCCAATCACGAAGTCAGTAGCGTTTCAGCATCCAGGTTGCCTGCAGAAAATACAGTGCATTTCATTTCATTCATTGTCATGTGCGTTTGTTCCTGTTGGTGTCGTCAATCATGACAACCTGAGTGTGCGCCAAGTCTGAGAAAGAGGGGCCGGGTGAAAAACCCCTCTCCAGTATTTTGAATTTGGACTGCAATACCTAGTTCAACCACTCTGTGTCAATCCTACATACGGTACCTTAATGGATATCGCTCCATCCCCATAGCAGCTTTAGGACTTTCTGATCACTACCTAAACCTGCAGTAAAGACTGTAAAGAGACCTCACTGATTGGAGTGTTTTGAAGCTGCCACCAACGATCTGGACAAGCTCTCAGAGACTGTCACATATCAGCTTCTGTGATGATTTATGCATCACTACCAGCACTTGTTTAGCATTCAATAACGACAAGCCATGGTTCATATCAAAACTCAGACATCTTCGTCAGGCCAAAGAGGACGCCTACAGGAAAGGGAACAGAGTCTTGTACAATCAGGCCAGAAACACACTGAATAAGTAGATTAAAGTGGCTAAGAGGAACTTCGCTAAAAGGTTGGAAGATCAGTTAATTTCCAATGACCCAGCTTCACTTTGGACAGGTTTGAAAGCCATCACTAGCTACAAGACACCATTCCCCAGCACTGAGGCCAATCAACCGCTTGCTGAAGACCTGAATGAGTTTTACTGTAGATTTGAAACTCCAAGTCTAACAACCCACACCTGCCCAGAACACCTCTTCAATCAACCATTAACACCACCGTCAAACAACCCTCTCCCCCATACCTGTCCTTCAGTTTAGAGATGATGATGTGGGCCAGGTCTTTAGGAAGAACAAAAGCAGAAAGGCACCAGGTGACACCCAGACTGTGTAACTCCAGCCTGTCTGAATACCTGTGCTGAGCAGCTGGCTCCCATTTTTCACACAGATCTTCAACAAATCTCTGGAACTGTGCAAAGAAGCCTGCTTAAAAATGTTCCACCATCATCCCCGTCCCAAAGAAACCCAGGATAACTTCACTGGACCCTTACTGGACCCCCTGCAGTTTCCTTACCATTTTTCATTCGGGTATCTGGGGACCATCATCTCCCAGGACCTGAAGTGGGACACTCACAGACTCCATTGCCAAAAAGGCCCAGCAGAGGCTGTACTTCCTTCACCAGCTGAGGAAATTCAACCTGCCACAAGAGCTGCTGAAACATTTCTACTCAACCGTCATTGAGTTTGTCCTGTGTACTTCTAAAACTGTTTGGTTTGGCTCCGCTACACAAACAGACATCAGAAGACTACAGAGGACAGTTCGATATGCTGAAAGGATTATTGGTGAACCCCTGCCCACCCTTCAAGAACTGTACACATCCAGAGTACACAACCACTCGGGATCCCTCACATCCGAGCTATGACTGTCAGACACAAGAACAGTTTCTTTCCCCCGGCAATCTACCTCATGAACAGTTTATAGTTCTCCCACTGTGCAAAAGTATATGTGCAATAATCTGATGTTTATTTTATTACCCTACATTATAGTATATAGAATAATTCATTTTATTATTATTTCTAATTATTATTTTATACTATTTCTATTTTATCCATAGCACACATGTACATGCAATTTATTTATTTACATTTATTATTGTTTTTTTTTTAAATTCTTTGTGTTGTTGTCTCTGTATACTGGAAGCTGTGACACCAAAACAAATTCCTTGTATGTGCGAACATACTTGGCAATAAAGCTCTTTCTTATTCTGATATTTTATTTTCAATGTGCCTTTGATCAAATAAGTGCAGCCTTGTAAGCAAATGAGACTTAATCTTTGCCAATGGTAAGTATATATTTCTGTGTGCATGGAAAGAAACCTAAAAGATTCAAGCCTCTTTCTCTTTCTTTCCCGGGCAGTGGTGGGAGGTGGAGGTTATAAAGATGTTAGGCCCTCTTATTGAGATGCAGTGTTAGAGGTGCTGGGAGGTTTCAATAAAAAAGTTTAAATTGTATAGGTGAGGCTTCACTTACAGCGTTAGAGCTAATTGGCAATAAATGAGTCCATCTGGTTTCATTTGCAGCTTGCAAAAGCAGGAGGGTAAGTATGTGTGTGAAGGAGAGTAAGGAGGCGGAGGTGTGACCTCTTTTTTTAACCCCCCACAATGCTTAAGTAGAAATCTAGTGTTTGTGTGTGTATGTGTGGGTGTATGTCCACGGAGCACTGCCCCAGAGTGATCAGAGAGCTATAGACAAGCCAAGTACCAGTCAACAAAGTTGGGAAAAAAAAAAAGCCATGAGGGAGCACCACTATGAATAGCCATATGATAGACTATGGAGAGTATGTGATTACCTCAGCGCTTTGTGCACTGCACATTTAAGCAAAGCAAAACAGTGGGGGTGAAAAATGATTGGGAAAGACAGAAAGGTTTCTGACGAGTGGAACCAAAGCAAGAAGCGAGCCGTTTCTGATGTGTGCGTGTATGTATGAGGCTGTTTGGGGTTGAGCAGAGACGAGTGAAAGGCATGTGTGTTCTGGGCTTTTCGTAGATTGCCGGTTATTTTCTTTACCCGGGCAGCTCAATCATGCCCCGTGTGTTTGCGCAGCTTGTTAATCAACGCGAGTGTGATTAGCCCTGAGCCAGGCTGATCAAACCCTGCCGAGCGCAGCCAAGGCCAGCCCCATCCCTCCCTCCACTCACACACTCCCCCCAAACAGGCTTCATCCATCCCAGAAACCTCCTACTAACTCACTGAAAGCAAGATTCTCATTTCCTTCACCCTGCTCCACCTTGAGGAAACCGAAGGAACGAGCACCTACAGCACAACCATTCTTGGGGTTTGGCATAAGTCTTTGCACTTACAGGAATACTCTGGATTGTAAGTTAAGATCAGGCAACACTATTTATGGTATAATGTTGATTACCTCAAAAATGAGAAAGGAAATAATTGTAAATCGTCCCTTGTTTTCTTAAAGAAATAAATACAAAGGTAACAATGAAGCACTTACAATAGAAGTGAGTGGGGCCTATTTTTGGATGACTTAAAGGCAGAAATGTAAAGCCTAACTTAAATTCTGTTAACATATTATAGTCAGTTTAGGGTCTCATTGGGTTTATATGTTGTCATCTAAAATAGTTTAAACTGAACATACAGGGTTAAAAATGGTTAATCGCAATTACATTTTTCACTTTGTTATATTGCAGCTATTTTCTAAAATCATTTAAGTTAATTTTTTTCCCCATTAATGTACACAGCACAGCATACCCCCATACTGACAGAAAGGGTCATTGTCTTGTTGGAAGGTAAACCTTCGGCCCAGTCTGAGGTCCTGAGCACTCTGGAGAAGGTTTACATCCAGGATATCCCTGTACTTGGCCACATTTATCTTTCCCTCAATTGCAACCAGTCGTCCTGTCCCTGCAGCTGAAAAACAACCCCATGCTTCACTGTTGGGACTGTATTGGATAGGTGATGCACAGTGCCTGGTTTTCTCCACACATACCGCTTAGAATTAAGGCCAAAAAGTACTATCTTGGTCTCATCAGACCAGAGAATCTGATTTCTTATCATCTTGGAGTCCTTCAGGTGTTTTTTAGCGAACTCCATGCAGGCTTTCATGTGTCTTGCACTGAGGAGAGGCTTCTGTCGGGCCACTCTGCCATAAAGCCCCAACTGGTGGAGGGCTAGTTTTTTTGACTACAACTTTCTCCCACCTCCCAACTGCATCTCTGGAGCTCAGCCACAGTGATCTTTGGGCTCTTCTCCCCGATAGCTCAGTTTGGTCGGACGGTCAGCTCTAGGAAGGATTCTGGTGATCCCAAACATCTTCCATTTAAGGATTACGGAGGCCACTGTGGAGGCCAAAGTGCAGCAGAATTGTTTTGTAACCTTGGCCAGATCTCTGCCTTGCCACAATTCTGTGTCTTCAGGCAGTTCCTTTGACCTCATGATTCTCATTTGCTCTGACATGCATTGTGAGCTGTAAGGTCTTATATAGAC
>JAUMHR010000089.1:2282523-2294554 GCA_032361145.1 Enteromius fasciolatus
ATCCGCTATTTCGGTAAAATATTTGAAGCGCTAAATATTTTTTCGCAAAAATGCCTTGGATGGAAACTTGGCTAGTGTTCTTTTCTGAATGAAACTTATTTACTATATCCAATTAATTCAAAAGAGGAAAAAACAAGCAACCCCCTTTGTTTTCCTCATTCCATATTCTGTTTCTCTCAGAAGTCATAAAATCAGTCATAAACTTACAGGTTACACAGACTTTAAAGCCGGGGTTTGTATTTTTTAAAAAACGCTTTAGAGAACTGTGTCGGGCTGAGTACCAAAACAAATGTGTAGCCAATCATCAGTAAGCACAGTGTCTACTCATTATGCGGGCTCAGGATAGATATTAGTCGAGCCGAGTGACAGAAAGGCAATAAATAAAATGCAGAATGCAGCATGGATTGTTGCATGTCTCCTGAGTCTGACAGCACTGCTCGAGCTTGCGGTGCTATCTGCTTGTTAGTCAGGGACAGGGTTGAAAGTCCAAAGTGCAAGTGCTGAAACTGTGCTACTCTTGAGCTGCTCAGTACCATTTGTATGCATTTTAAAAATCAAATAATAAAAATTACAATAACAATTACAACAACTCTATTAATATGTTTATTATAACACTCATACACAGGGTTTAAATTGGGATCTGTAATATTTCCTAATGTTAAAAAATGAATTCTCTTCTGCTCAGCAAGGCTGCACTTATTTGTCCACTACAAAACCATGGTGAAATATATGGGGGGAAAATGTGAAAAACTGTGTTCGGTATACAGCCTTTTGCCCATGGTATAATTTTGTTCAGCTTTGGCTTCGACCAAGAATTTTCATTTCGGGGCATTCCTACAGTATAAAATAGGGAAAATATGCATGGATGATTAAAACCATAGTAGTAAATTAAAAACCTCTAGTATCATCCAATAACCAATATGGTGCTGAAATGTCTTGTAATAAAAATGTACCAAGTTAAATGGCTTTTTGAAGGTGGGTCCCAAGGGAAAAGAGTACTGTACCACAGGAGCCAATCATAACTGTGGTGTCTGCTAACAGGTATCTAACAGTTATGGTATCAATAATAGAAATAAAAACTTGAAATAAAAACAAAAAACATGAACAGTCACAAAGAAAAGCAATGAAAAACAGGTTACCTGAAAACTACAGATAATACACATACATAGCCGGGAATGAGTGTAAATGGACCTGCATCTCTACAGTTCACTTTACAGTAGCTACACTTAAACTGATCTCACTTGCCCTCAGTAGTTTCAGCACCACTAATGTTGGTCCTGCTTTCATTGATTTATACAAGCTGGAGAACAAGAGGGAGTATATATAAAATGGCCTTATAAACAGTGTGGCAAAAACACACAGTGCTTCATGGTTTCTAGTACAGCCACCTTCCTTAATCCTTGATTCTTTGCATATAAGCAGTTACTGGTCATAAATTCACATGTTTTATTTATCTAATCCTCTGGTCTCTCTCCCAACACCTCTTATCTGGTTCTCTCACCTCATTCCATTCCCTCCGCAGAGCCTTAAAATGAGGCAATCTTGCCGCTATCCATTCTCAGCTCTTCTGATTGATTTGACATGTAAATAATTTAGCATTTGAATAACTTCTTAAATTCATTTATTAATCTGCCCCCCACCTCTCCTTCCCACCCTGCCTCCCTCCTTCGTTCCATCCCTTCTCTCCCCTCCCCCGAATGTTGTGCAGAGGAATTGATCTGTGTTCGCTAGATTGAGTTTAGATGCAGTGTAAATAATTCATGCGCTGGATTACTGTTACCGTGGGCCTGGATCTTTAGTGTGGAACCTGCAATGTACGTCTCTTTCTCACTCCTTCGCTTTTCGAATCTTTCACTCAATCTGTCAGTTTATTGGTTTTTCAAAAACGGTGTGTGAAACTATTGCCATTAGCAACCCTAATAGCTACCGCCCCCGTGCAGTCATAATCTGACAGACTGTTTGTGTGTGTCTGCAAGCTGAAGTCCTCAAGATGCGAGATGTGGTTACAGACTGGTAAATCTTGAGAAGGTGAACTGTCTTGCTCTTTTCCCCCTCCTTTAATCTCTATCTTTTTGCTGTAATTAGTTCAGTGATTAACCTTGACATTCCTGATCACATCATTCCGCCTTAATGATGCTATTACCACTCAGTGTTAAATCAACTCACACATCCACATCCCAATATACTGCACACATAAGCATAAACATATACAAACACAGAGCAGAAGGGCAAAATTATGCTAAATAATGTCATTAATCAAAAACCTAATGCACAAAAGCCAATTTAGCATATAATGTCAGAAATGTACTAAGACCTAGGAGTGTCACACACTTGCCTTGATGCTTTATACTTGATTCCAAGATGTGCTTTTCTTATAGAAGACAGTTTGGTAGATGATTTTGATAAACACTGCCATATTAGTCGAGACCCCACAAAATTCACACTAGAGCATTTAAAAGCAGCATTCAAGTAAGTGATTTTCTGCTTATTTTATTGTTTGGGTATTATTAACAGTATACATACTGTATACATAACAATATAAGCATGCAATTTTTTTCCCAGCTGTTTAACTTTACAGATATAACCAGCTGTGTTTTGTAACATAAACTTGTGTGTGATATAGAACTCACATGCCATGTGACAGACGCTTTCTGTGCATGTGCTTCAGATGGGTTTCACTCAGAAAACTGTATATTAGAACTTGATGCAGCTTTAAAGCTCATGATTTTAGCCCAAGTTACGAGTTGTAAAGGCAAAGCCCTATTCTGGAAATGGGGAAAGGGACCAGCAGCTTATTTGCATTTAAAGAGGCATGTATGAAAACAGCGTGATTCTGCTTGCATTTAAAATGGGCATTTTCGAAATTGTTTGTGAATTGACACTTCACAGACACATTCTGGGGACACCTGAGACTTATTTTACAATTTACATTGCAAAAAAGGGAATAATAGGTGCCCTTTAAAAACACGTAAGCAATTGACAGGTTCAGGTTCTTTAGAGAATGAGGCTAAAGTGCAGCAAGCCAAAATAACCAGTATCCAACTATTTACAATCACACTATATGAAGCACTTGAGTTGGCAGCCGACAAGTGCTGTATTCATATAAAACTGCTTTATTCAAATATTTAGATTTGTTGAATATTAATTGTAATTATTCACTAATAAACTTCTAAATATCTAAACTGACAAACTGAGTGTTCTACCACAGTTAAGATTTTGACTTGATGAATGAAATTTCACTATTCACTTTTCTAGCAAGGCTGTAAGTTTCTACAACTACTAAAAATAGATTTTGGAACTTAGTTAACTTCAAGAAAAATCAAGACAATATGATGCAATGAGTTATCTCACCAACTTGAGTCTTACAGTACAATTTTTCTCATTAACTCCACTTTCTTTATCTGTGTTGTATTCTTTATCTAAAATTTTTCTTTCACTAAATCCAAAATGTCTCACTCATCCAAAAAAATTCTTGCCAAGGCGACTAAGTATTTGTTTTTCAGTATGAAGTGAATTCTGCAATCTTTGGCTCTGGAGAGTAAGGAGTGAACAAACTGAGTGAACAAAGCAAAAATAGTTCAGAAGTTCCAGAGGTTTTCCAAAGATGTACTTAGACATTAAAACACACACACACATGTTGTTTTTTGTGATTTATGGGGACTCTCCATAGGCGTAATGGTTTTTATACTGTACAGACTGTATGTGGTATTGTCCTACACCTGAACCTACCGCTTACAGGAAACTGTGTGCATTTTTAGATTTTCAAAAAACACTGTTTAGTATGTTTTTTAAGCCTTTTGAACACACACACACATCTAAATAACAGTGCCATTCTACATCAATATGTAACTGAGTAATGCCAAACAACTAATAACAAATAGTGATAACAATAATTCCTCATAGGGTCAACAAACAACAACAGTAGCACACTGTTGCATGATTTATTCCTCAAACTAAATTGATTGTCTAGACTTTGCTTGTATAGTTAGGATGACATTTGGGAAAATATTGTTGGCTATAATACATATTCTTAGTATTAATAATGTAGAAAGAGTATGAGATTACAAATAATAAACTGAAAACAAAGCTAGGAAAGGAATAGGAATTTTCATACTGTGCTAGGTAACAGAGCAAAGCACAAAGCTTCACATCTGTTATTCTGAAAGAAAAGAAGGATGGCACTGCTCTCTGGGTTATTTGTGCAATTAAAATGTGATGGTGAGCTGTTTAGCAACAATCAACCAATCGTTAAGTTGTGTAGTCAGAGAAACTGTCAGATGGCATCACTGTCTACGTTTACATGCAAGCAAAAAATCAGTTTGCAATCGGATTGACGTCTGAATTGGATGGAAAAGGTTTCCTGTAAACATCACATTCGATCCGATTGAGCTCAGAATGAAATTATGATTGGATTGAAGGGGGTGGTTAATTCCTTTTCTAATAAAATTGAGTATGCATGTAAAAACTGAATTGAAACGCAAAAGTACTGCACATGTGTAATGATGCAGAAATAGCATAATGACGTATGGTGTGTGGATTGAATGGCTCTTCCTTTTGAATAAAGTGTGAGTCCTGTCATTATAAAACTCTCATTTCACTCAGCAACTATGAAGTGAAGCAGGATAATATCCCACCAGTCCTTGTTTCGAATTCTCATCGACAGACAACATTTTTTCTGTGCGATAAATACGAGCAGCATGGCACTGTGGCCTATATCTTTATATTTGTCAAGAGATGTAAAAATGATAAATTATGTTGTGAAAAATAAAGAAACAGTGGCCAAAAAAAATATATTCAGATTTAAAGCTTGTGAAATATAAACCCAATATCATATTAACCCAATTACATTATTTAGCGTTCATGTGAACACCACAATCAGATACATCAATCGAAAACGAATTCAGTCCAACTGAACCAAAAATTGTGTTTGTAAATGTATCCACTGTGTTTAGGTCAAATTAAAATATCAGAGACCAAGAGAGCATGTTAACCAAAGACTATATTATTTGCTTTTACATTTAAAATGACTTAAATCATGCAAAGCTGACTCCTGTGGTGATAAATGTATAGAAAGACACACATTTCTTAAATGGAGTGTCTGTTTTCATAGCCTCTAATCGCAAATAGCCACTGCCTTTAGTAAAACCGGTTATGTGCTTAAGACTAAACTTAAGGCAAGTACCTTATTACGACCTATATTTACGTTTACATATTTTACTAGGTTTAATTTGTACGAATGACCACACAAACCCGCACCTAAACCTACCCGTTACAAATATTGTGCAAAATCATGATTTATAGGGTTTTGTGAAAACGTGTTCAAACCCATGATCGCGTGATCACATCTCATCTTATAATGCATCTCTCTACAAACTGAGCCACACCAACCCTGAATCACATGGCCGATAAAAAAGTACAAAACACTTGTTCTGTTGCCGATAGGGGCGCAATTGTAGTATACGCTCTGATGGGTCGTATTTCAAAGCTATTGTAGATACGACCCATACAGGCATATTAGTTGGAGGATATGTTGGATAGTTTATATGGCTCTAGTGACCAGCTCTGAAGTTTAACTAGAAAACCACACCAGCACAGCAGTGGCTGTACATCCCCCACCCCCAATCCTTTTTCTTCCTCTCACTCTTTTTAAGAAGATTAGCACTTTAGTTGTTAATGAATGATTCAGTCACTGCTGTATTAATTAGTTTCCTATCATTACTGTTCAGGAGAACTTCTTAGCCACCAAAGTGTACTCTGGGTAAGTGAGTGAGTGTTTATGTGTGTGTGTGTGTGTGTGTTTATGTGTTCATTGAAACAAACAAGCAAACAAACAAAAAAACAAACATCAAATCATCTGTCGTTAAGGATTCTTAACGCATTGCATTAGCTAGAACAAACTGAAATAAATTAGTTTAATACATGACCAGAGTAAGGAGAAACCAAAGCAAAAGTATCAAAGCACATATTTCAAATCTTACATAAAAGCTTTAGGCCTATAAGTAAAGACCATCTTAATACATGTGTAAATACCAAAAAGCAAAGGTTTTCAAGTATACACTGTACAGTGACCTTAGAAAGTTTGGAAATGTATCAGCATATCTTTTATTTCACAATCATGTGGCCAGACGAAGGTTTTTTGTTTGTTTGTTTGTTTGTTTTTTACCATTATACAGTAAACATGCCTTTCCTGTCTGACTGCCAAACAAATTCGGACACAACAGACCCACCAGAATACAGTTTGGAGATTCTTATAGCTCTAGTATTTTTTTTTAAGTTCTAATCTTTGTGTTGTACCTAGTCAACTCAAATTCATCCAAAAAGATTGAAGATTTTATGCAGACATTCTTGAAAACTTTGAACTTTACATATCATTTTGAATATCATTTTGAACTTGATCTACAATAGAAGAGGTAGTGCTTAATTTAGTGAGTCATGTTGAAATCCACAAAAATAATGCACCCACCAAAAAAATATAATAAAAAATAATAATAATAAAAAAAAGCCACTTACTTCTCATCTGCATAATAAGTGCACTTCAACACGCTTAACCCATAACCATGATTTATGACTCAGCCTAAATTTATGACAATTTCACTACAGATGTTTATGATTACTATAAGCACAACATAAAATGCCATTTTATAATCTTTTCAGTGAATAAACAATGGCTAATGGCTTGAGGCTATAGTCAGATGTGGCTCTGAATGTGTAACAGGAAGTGGAGAGAAAGGAGGAGAGAAAACAAATACTAACGCAGCACTAACTGAGTTCCATCAGGGTGCAAAGCCACAATAGTCTACAAAGAATGGCCAAAGCAAATCTCTATTCTTGACTGAACTGCTCTTGGGTGATGTGTGCTTAGCTCAGAATCCCTATATATACAATATGTGTGAGAATGCATTTAACATATGGATGGATAGATGAGAAAGAGAGGCGATGTTCAAGTGAAAGGCAGGACAAGGAAAATAAAAGAAAGAAAACGATCATGCCCCCCTAGGCCTCTATTGACAAAAATGTCAGTGTTTGACCTGATGGAGGGAAAAGAAGTAGGGGACTGACTGACAGGGTGAGGCAGGGTAAGAGACAGATGGTGAGAGAGAGAGGGAGAAAAAGAGCAGAGGAGAAAATGATAGACAAGAGGAGAATAAGAAAATGAGAGAGGCAAGGGGAGAAAAAAAACAAAAATACTCACAAGGACACATACAGAGAAAATACTCAGCCACACACAGTTAAAGGATGTTAGGCAAATTCAAGAGATGTTACTGTTTCAGTTCATGCATAAACAGGGAACTTGTTTCAACAGCAAGTCATGCTGTAGAATGCTAATTTCATGTAAAACAAAACACAATCAATGTCTGTGTGTGTTTGCCTTACAGCATATCCTAAAGCTAACAGGAACCCCCAGAACTCCCTTCCGGTCCAACCTGACATCCCTCTCAACTTGTCTCTTGATGTCTCCGTCTCCTCCCGCCTTCCCATACAGGGAGAAAGCATTAGTCATTCATAGCTCAATCTGTGAATGGGTGGTGCGTTTCATCGCTGCTCTTAATTTTTTAGCTGTATTTTTAGCTTACCATTGTAAATTGCCTTTTTCATTACAGTTGTACAGTATATCATATAATGTTTGTAAATCTGCATGTGCATATTGCATTGCATATTTGCAGATCATTAGCTATAGAGATTTCAAACCATTGCGGGAGCGTCACCAGCAGAAGTGGTTTAAAAATCCTTGCTATAGTTCAATTTAGGACCACTTTTTTTTTTTTTTTGTGGAGATCCAAAACAGGCACCAAGAAATCTCATTAACAATAGTATTATCATGAGATAAATTGTGGCCAAAATTTTAATTCACACTTTCACCTAAAGGGGGAGACCTTTTAAGGGTAAGTTGTCACTGTGCCATATAAGGTATTATGCATAGAACTATGAGTCAACAATCTACCACATATTGTGTGTGTGTGTGTGTGTGTGTGTGTGTTTTCATAAGCAGTAGTGTTCTTGTAGTTATGCTAGTTTTAAACACAAACAAAGTTACTTAATCAATTCTGTCCACCAAATGCAGATTCAACAGGTTCTGTCCATGGTTCTGAATGTGATACGTGGCATGTGATTGTTGCTGTCCATGGTGCTGATTTTTAAAACTGACAGGCCAATGCTGTAAGTGTGAGTAGATTCTTTAAAGATTTGACAGAATCTTTATTTTCTCACAAAATCCCAACACTGGAGAAAAAAATGAAACTTTGGACATTAATCATAAAATGTTCACTGCAATATTATTCTTCCAACTAACTTTTTCAGCTAAGACAAACAAAACGCACCAATTTCTAGAGAAACAGTTACTTACAATCAATGAAATGCATGTATGGAGCCCGCTGTGGACCGTTGTCAGCAAAAATGCACTTAATGAATTCCACTCCACCACTGCATTTCTGTGTGTGCTGAGAAAATCCTGCCTCATTCAATAAAAACTATAGCTTTGCCAAACTCAAATGTCAAAAGCTTCAAATAGATCCAAATTTTGTTGCCATTTAAGTTGATGTAAAGTCTTAAATGTCTTCTGTTACGTCTCCACATGTAAGCCTAACCAACCTACATGAGAACCTGAATACTTACTGCACTGTCTACTCTCTCTCCCTACAGTCTGTGCAGTTGTTTGTGTGATGATGTGGGTGTGTACTTAAGCCTTAAGTATTCATTGAGTTATGTGTTGGTTTTGATACTGCATTTAATACGTTTTGTTTTTCACTGTATTTGAACGTATGTGCCCATTGTAAGGGTTTTCTACCCACGTCACTGACAAACACACAGTCAAAACCGAACCCAGATTATAAATCACAACTGTCCATTAAAACATGCATTCACCATAAATCAGTTTAACACACTTTTAACACATACGTGCGTTTGCCTTATTCTCTCTAACCTTGGCTGTGATTAGGGAAACCCACTTAAGTGAATCTATGGCTTATCTACACTCCACCCCATAATAATTCCCAGGACAACATCTACTGCACAACCAAATAATAATAATAATAATAATAATAAATTAATCAAATATTATCTCCCTCTTTTCCTACCATACAACCAAAGCACTTGGTACTAAATCCACAGACAGCTGCATTTCGCATGACTGGCGCTCTTTTCTTCGGCTACCGCATAAACGCGAAACAAAATAGCCACTTTCTGCCGCGATCATGATCTACGGGCGCGCTTATGCGGAGTGACAGGAACAAGCCGCGCTCAACTCATTGTGCTCTCCGTGTACACACACAGATGAGTAGCTATTGCGTCTCATCCTAAAACTACATTGACTATATTTTACGAAGTGTAAGCGAGTGGGGGACGCACCTGATTTTTGCCCCGCTGTCCGTCTTCGAGTTCCGGTGAGCTGTTCATGATTCCCCATCGATCATTGAGCATTCTCCGGAGAAGAACAAACCTTAAACCGCCTGTCAGTTACAGGCGGTGGGGAGGAAACAAGACACTTTGTCGTTCAGTCGTTTTCCTGATCTGTTACTCCATGTAAGCATACAAATAACCTTAGGGTAAAAAAGAAGAAAATGAGAGTGAGGAGAGTGCGTGAGATCGAGAAGACACCGATCTAGCCTCTACTCCGGGACCACACTGACTAATTCTGGTCTAAAAGGGGCGGCGAAGACTCTCGCACCACACATATCGTAATATCATACGTACTTGATAAGGAAAATAATACTAAATAAATAAATAAGTTCCTCAAATTTCCATAGTTCTTCAAAGTGTATTTCTTTTCTTCTGGAGCGTTGAATAAAGTCCGCAGATATTCCACACTAAGTAACAGGGAAAAAACGGCGCGACTCAAGTCGACGCACGCATGTATATCCAAGCCAACGCAACTCACAACACACAAAAATATGCTGATGTTTCTGTCAAAAAACCAACGGGGCGTTCAGTCCCGAAGAGTCGTTTAAAATGATACAACTTTGTATTCCTTAGCCGCGAGATGGACAGATTGTGGCGGTAAAGATGCTGTGATTTGAGCAAGGAATTCAATCCGTTTCACAGGGTGTCCTGGTTTACCGGACAGAAGGCGAGAGGTGTCTCGTGTTGACAAGACTTGCGCGGCAGGGT
Source organism: Enteromius fasciolatus (assembly GCA_032361145.1). Taxonomy (NCBI): domain Eukaryota; kingdom Metazoa; phylum Chordata; class Actinopteri; order Cypriniformes; family Cyprinidae; genus Enteromius; species Enteromius fasciolatus. The sequence continues at coordinate 2,292,628 of JAUMHR010000089.1, forward strand.
TGCTACTCGCGAGCCGAGCTCCACGCTCTCCTCAAGCGTCAGAAGCTGTCCGTTAAGCGCGCTCCCGGTGCGCGTTCAGCTTTGGTCCCAGACACCGTCGGCACTGATACGAGTTTTCCACACCCCTCTTCTAGTTGAAGAAACTCCCACTCCGCTCTCAGTAGCTCAATATGCATTAAAAGGACCCGTCACGAAAGACTGGGTGAGCGATGGAAGTCAAATTGAATTCGTACGCCATGCAATAACTGAAGTTGTTTTTAAACGAGCAGTTCATTTCATTGTAGAAGCCTCATCAAAAGCATACTTGAAGCGCCCGGTTTGACCCAACCGAAACCTTTACAATTCGGTGCACAGATGTTTTTGTCATGTTATCCATTAGATATTCTTTGCCAGTTGCTGGTGATTACATCTGACAGCATGGAGATTAATCAGGCGATCATCTCAGTGTCAGTCAGTTTAGCAACAATTGCATTTCCCCCACAATTACTAAAAACACACAGGTGCAATCCACATGATAAAAGGGTCAATTGCACACAATGCAATAACGAGATAAGTAGCCCAAGTGCCCCTTAAAGAAACACATTAGGTATCAGGGAAGTCACTAGCATTCTAGAATTCTATGCACTCCCACAGGGGCCTGGAAATTTAAATTTAGGTCCTGCAAAACATAACTTCAGCCCAGATTGTGGTGTTTACTCATCGTCCCATCCATCATACCTAAGCATTCTGGATGCTCAAAGTAGAATATAAATGTAGAATCAGATTATAATGTAACTCTAAAGACTGGAATACATTATACTACTTTTGCCCTGATTATAGTGTCACAGACTACACTACTTTCTAAAGCATTAGGCATCACTTAATAAGTTATTAATAAGAGCATAACTGGCACTTAACGACTGGGGATCACACATTATCCCATTTTAAAGTTGTTACAATCACAATATAAAATATCTTATGACATAACATCTTCGTACTTTAGTATAAAAACATAAAAAAGGGGAGGGGGGTAGTTAATAGATTAGGATGCTGTGTAGATAATGGCATTTTAGCTTATGAGATTTGCTTCACTATTTCTATCTAATGCAGGCTATTGTAAAAAGATTTTTTAAACAGGCAGTGAGGTCCACTCTGTCACCTGGTCTCGCTTTCCCTTTCATTGAAGACAAAGGCACATGTATTATGTATCACTGAAAACTATACTGAAGAGTTTTCAGTGCAGTTTAACTTACTCTAATCTCATAGGGATGCGCACATATCAGTACAGAGAGAGTGTGCAAACTTTGATGTGAAGAGGTGCAACATCTAAACCCTCTACGGGGCCTCAGGAAACCGCCGCCCCATGCTGAGACTACTTGATAGTGGACAGAGAAGAGCTTTTGGATGCAGGTGTAGGTGTGTGTGTGTGTGTGATAGTTGAAGCGTCCAGTAAAACCTGCATCTCAGCCAGAAGCCTTGGGCATGTGATGCTGGAAAGACTTAAACAGAAAAGGGGATGGGTGCACCTTCCTATCATAAATGTGCACACCAGCTGTATTTACATCTTATTCTTTGCATGTTTGTCTGAGTTGTCTTGGTTTTGAATACAATATGTTCTGTTTTTAACATAAAAAATGGTTCTCTGTCTTTGTATGTGTGCTTGCAGAAGTGTGTGTTTTCACGGATGGTGGAGCATGACGACAGAAGCAAAGATCTGTGAAGAGGCAGTGGCCTGCATGCTCTACTTCAAATGCCAGAGTCAAACTTTGTAAAACATTTCTCTTTTCTTTTCTTTTCTTTTCTTTTCTTTTTTTTGGAACTGGGCACTGAATTCATGTTGGTTTCATATTCTGAAACTTGTATACCATATTCTAGAAGTGTTTCAAATTAATCATTCTAAAAATGAAATGCATAGTTGAGTAAATTCTTATTTTTAAATATATATATA
>JAUMHR010000089.1:2309747-2327801 GCA_032361145.1 Enteromius fasciolatus
ATACGGGGCTTCACTACAAATGGTTTCGCTTATGTGATACGCGCATCGAAGCTTCAGTGTCATATGTAACATCACTATTCGGATTACGTTTACTCTTTGTCTCTGCCTACATGGTTTCTGTCTGCTGGTGTTTGATTTTGTCTGTTTTTGACCCTGAGCCTGAATAAACCCGTTTTGAACTTGAACTCGCATACCTCACGTCCCATTCATGACACAAATAGAGAGCACCACTGTCGCCTTGCGGCCTTTATATCCGGAAATGACGTAATGGCACGCAAAACAGGGTTTCCCCCATCAACACCACCTATGGACTCAAAATATCAGCGTCAGACAAAACACACATAACGTATGGGTTATGAATATAACCACGGTTCTTTAAGGGAACGAACACTGTGTCCGAAGACGCTATGGGAAAGCCTACTGCGTGACACACTCTGAATCTGCTGTACCAACGTCCAATGAATGGGCGTGACATCATGGACGGTGACATCAGACCAGGAAGTATATAAGGCACATGGTGCCTGCTAGCGCTTAGTTTTCGACTGCTGTGAAGAACTGCCCTGGCAGGGGGCGCAGGAGGTATGGCCTCGAGACGCAGTGTTCGTTCCCTCAAAGAACCCTGCTTATATTCATAACCCATACGTTCTTTTCCTGGGAACTCCCACTGCGTCCAAAGACGCTATGGGAACACTATACAAGCGCCACAATGACTCCAAGACCCTTCCCTGTGCCATTGTCTTATAGCTATTAGGGCATAAGGGGCCGATGATCCAATGTCATCCGCATGTCCAGACCGTAGTACTAGACAGAGTGGAGGGGGTAGACCAACCCGCAGCTTTACAGATGTCCTCGACTGGGACACCTGCTAGATAGGCTGTCAAAGCCTTACCTCTTGTGGAGTGAGCTCTGACTCCCATCAGGGAAATCATTCATGTCATTTTCTGTCTTAGAACTTCCGGCGGGAAAGCAGACTTCCGCATGTCTTCTCAGACGTCCCAGTGGTCCAGTTACTTAGGTAGTGCAGGTGCTGGTATCCTGTGGTCCCGGCCTAGAGACCAAACACTGGGAGTTGGGAGACTCCCACACGACACTGGAAGGGACAGCTTCCATGGCGTTTTCCATAGGGATCCCTATTCGTTGGTCACCGATGTGACTCGGAGTAACCGACTGAAAGGGAACGTCTCGGTTACGTATTGTAACCCTCATTCCCTGAAGAAGGGAACGGAGACGTCACGTCCCATTGACTTGGGCTGTAACGCCGCTAGAAGGCCGTGTACACTGGCTTGGCTCCTCAGCGAAAAACTAATGAATGCTTAATCCTACAGATACCTACTTATACTCGCGCTGCGATTAGGTGGAGCTGGATATTAATCAGCATATGCCAATTTCATTGGCATGTTTATATACATACAGAGTAGATTTGCCATCTCGAAGCGAGATTCCTATTCGTCAGTCACCACCGTGACGTCTCTGTTCCCTTCTTCAGGGAACGAGGGTTACAATTCGTAACCGAGACGTTATACTGCATCCAAGCACCATGAATTCATCATAAAATTAACCCATGCCATAGACATCTGAGACCAATCAAATTATAATCAAGATTTTATAAATTCAGGTATAACCGTGAACAGCAATAAACAATGTTCTGGGGCACAGTACAGGCCCCTCATTTAAAAATGCACCCTTATAAGCATACCACAAAGTACCAAAACTATGAATTAAGAGCAACATTTAATTTTTTTTTTTTTTTTTTACATTATATTGATATTTACTTTTAGAATTAATTGAAGCAGCATAATAAAAATGCTGCACTACACACCTGTACCAGTGTAATAAACAACACACATGCACATCCAATGAATGTCACCAAATTATTCCACACAGCAGCCGACCAAAATTTGCACTCTTCTTCCCTCTCTGCCTGTGCCAATATATATTAGTTTTTTATTGTATATTATTGTATATATTGTAGGTTTTCCAAAACAGCCTGCCATAGTTGGGGCAACATGGTGAAAACTGACTTGCTATTTCTGATCATTTATGGGTAAATGGCTCATATATCTTGGTCGGATTTGGAGCAGCTTTGCTGAGTAGATGTTTTGGGTCTGGGCCAGCTCTTGTCCCTTTAGTGCAGAATAGAGTTCTAGAGTGTTCCACGGAAAGGAGAGGTAATAGAGTCTAAGAGCAAAGAGGGTATCACTAAAGGGAGTTAAATGAGATCTCTTAAAACATATTGGAGTATGCCAAAGAGACTTCCTGTGTGATATGAGAGCGCTGACTTGACAATCTCTCTTGCTCGCTCTTTTTCTGTAGCCCTCACTTACTCAAACACACAAATGCAAGCCTCTCACTGTTATATATTTAAGCAAGCATCTCTTTTTCTTTCTTGTCATTTTGTGTGTGTGTTTCCTGTTTCAGAAGTAGATTTCAGTTTGGTGAAAATAAGCAGCAGCCGAATGACATGCTGCTCTGAGACACTACTTTTGTTTCGGGTGGTTTCATTACGAGCAGGTGCGTAACAGAAGGAAAGAGTGAGCTAGTCATGCCATCCATAAGCTTCAACAAACACTTTTTTGTCAGCTTTGTCAACAGGCTAACTTGACCATTTGGTATTCATAGGCAATAATGCCGCTCTTTCTCACTCTTTTTGCTCATACGCAAACACACATACACAGGCACATTCACCCTCAAAGGACTTGTTCTCTGTCTATTTCTCATTGCTATTCCTCTATGATGCTCTTGAGCAGCCACTGAATTACCAAGTCAATTTGCAGTGCTTAATAAAAGACTGTCCCTCTTTGAGGCCAGAAAAGGGATGTGAAAAAAACAGCTAGAACATGTTTAGCCTTGCCCTCTGGACCCCAGGGCATGCTTTTCTTGATATAATTATTAAATTCACACAAAAAAGGCTACAAACAACTATTAACAAAGATTACGTGATCAGACAGCTTCCAACACAACAGAGCAGCATATATACTCGAGGGCCCAGTCAAGTATATATATATATATATATATATACTTCATCATATATATATATATATATATATGTGTGTGTGTGTGTGTGTGTATGTATAATGTCAGTATTTAAATGACAGATTTTTAAAGTGTACTTTACAATCATTATCTTAAAGTGTATGTTTACATATTTAATTAATTCTGAGAGTTCTCTGACTCTCCAATAGACAACAAGGATCCCAACATGATCAAGGTCTAGTTTATACCAAAACAATTGAATTTTTTTTCTTTTATAAGCATGGTCAATATTTGTAGAATGCTTAGCATAAATAAATATACTTTAAAAATACATTTTAGTTTTTTTTTTGTTTTTTTTTTACGTAAATCTTGACCTTTATATGAAACAGATATATGAAATGTTTCACATGGTATGCAAAAGTTGTTGCTGCTCCTTAAACTAGGTGTGAAACAGGCCTAGAATCTATACACACAGAATGTGATTTGTATTTCACAGCACTGCTTTTGCATTGATTTTCTGTGTAAATGTGTTAGACTTATATGTTTAACAGAGGCACTGTTTCAGATCTTTTGCAGTGTTGCACGCATGATTCACTATTCTAAAAATGTAGCGCATTAGTTAAAAGAAGTTTAACACTAAAACACTGCCCTGTGTTCTGCAAGAATGGCCATGAATTCTGTCATAAAGGACTTCTTTACCACCTAATGCAAACTTTAATGAGGCTTTTGGACTTGGAGAATAACTGCATAGGTAAAAATTACAAGTGTGTGAAATGGCATCAAAGATAAAGGAATGTAGGAATGAAATTGATTTATAATACATTGTAAGCAATTAAATTTGACTCTATACTTAGGAAGCTAGCACAAACCCTGACTCTGCATTTCTCTTGACTTAAATCTGTTTTCAGTTGTAATTCTAGTCCAAACATTCATTACTTTTGCCAGTTCCTAAAGGAATAGTTTACCCAATTATGAACATTTCCTGAATATTTATTGTTTGCAATGGGGCGTTTTTGACAATCCAAAACTCACAAGGGATTTTACAGTTCAATAAGTGGAGTCCTTGTTGAACAATAAAATCATGGGTAAATAATCATGAAATTAAATTTTTAAACAAAACATTTTAATAACAGACTAAATGTGAATTTATAAATGTACTGTATATAAAACCTTGTCTGTGGTAATGAATAAGTATAGCCTTACAGACTGCCAATATTTTAGTAATGCAACATCCCATTTTGAACACTAATATTGGATTTTTAGTTCACCCAGAGATGAATGTGTTTGTTGTGTCAGGGACTCTTAATCTGTTATCCTGATGGATCTGCTGATGTAGACATTGATTGGGAACAGGTAGTTATTTAACAGATTAGTTTTTATCCAAAGCAACTTGTATTACACCTATTTGAAGGACAAACACACTGAAGAACCTCAGGTTATGTGCCATGCGCAAGGGCACAGTGCCTCGCCTAATTATTGTGGTACTATTTGGCAGAAATGACCTTCATACTGGTACTTTGACTAAATGGAGGTCTAAGATGCCATGAAAAGGCTGCTACCTGACAATGGGCCTTTCCTTGTGAGTAAATGAATCCATTTTCCAACAACAATCTATTTGTCACACCACCACGCTCACAGTCACCTGAGTTTTAATTACTAGCCACCTGAATCGAATCAGAGACACTGCTTTTAAGCCTTCACTCTCCATTCACTCTTTGGCTGAGATCGAGGTAACATCTCCTAACTTACCTTATGCCTACCTGCCATGTTTACTCCTAACTGTGTCTCTGCTTCAAAGAAACCAAGTTTGTTGACTCACCTGTCTACGTGTGTGAAAATCTCCACTGCTCGCTGACTTTAAAGAGGACATTCGCTAAACGGAGTTTGGAATCATTCTCACAGGAACTGGGCTCATCACGGAGCTTCCTGCTCACTCTCCCTGCACAGCTCCTTATCTTCACGTGAGAAAAACCCTTCACTTACCTGTTTTTACTTACCTATATCCCTTACCTGTTTCCCCAGACTACGGGGCGTTACACCAAGTTGAGATCAACTCCATCAGCACCTGTAGAAAGAAACAGAAAGGAGAATTAACATCACAGAGTTCACTGCACATCTCGGACAAGGAAAACTTATCAGGAGTTCGCTTCTGCTCACCTCTATGAAAGAAGGAAGTCCCGTTGTCTCATCACACTTCCCAGTCAAGAACGAACTACTGATCTCATGAACACTGTTTACCTAAATATAAATCTCCTTTTGTTTATACTTACCTTCGTTCTCCCTCTCCTTCATATTGAGCGTTACACTATTATTTTCATTTCATTTATTTAATCTATTATTTTCATTGATCACGTGTGCATTAACCCTTAAAGCAGCAATTAAATGACTAATATGTTATACTAAAAGTCTCCAACTGGAGTGACTTCCACAGCAAGTGCCAAAAGACACATGATCTTCAGGTATGATAAACAGAAAAATAAGACTTCTTTACTGGCCGTTCATGATTTGGGAAGCCATGTTGCCAGTTGTTGTTGCACTGTTAGCTTATTCAGCTACTATATATATATATATATATATATATAAAAACTGATGCTAGATTGGGTTTTGGATGGGTATTTCACATGAAGTCTTGAAGCAGATGAAAATCTTTTCTAGTCTGTATCATAATTATGTTTTATGTCCATCAGCTCATTCTTTTCCTTTTCACCTTGATTTGTCTTCACACTTTCTTTGTGCTTTCACATCTACATATTATCTCATGAGTTCCTGCTTTGGTTTTCCCAGGTAGATATTACTATTCCTGGTTCGGGCACTGGCATGCATATGTGCCTGCATAAAACAAGTTTGACATCTTGGGTGCTCTGCTGGTTAGAAATAATGGTCTTTTTTGTCTTCAGTGTGTTCTGCCTTTTGTAGACGTTCTTTTATGGACTTATGTAATGTAATATAATAAAAGACGAGTGAGGGGGGAAAAACGGAGCATATGATAGTTACAATTAGCCTTGCGGTGACATCTCAGGAGATGAAACATTCTCCCTTTACTCACTTAAATGTCATCCAAGACAGAAATATAAACTGTTAAAACCATCTGATTGTCGTTCTATACTTTGGTATTTATGTGCACACACAGCAAAACAGTTGTATGTACCTGAGGATGTGTTTACACACGTCTTCCCTTGTACTGTTAATTTGCCAGTTTACAATAGAAACTGTAGGTAACACCAGGAACAAAATTAGCATTTTTGACACATGGTTCCTGTTACGCCGTAGGCGTCTCCTTTCTTGTTATGCGTTATGTTTTCAGTTTTTGGTCCTTGTGCTTTTCTGTGTTTATTTACCTGTCAGCTCCTCATGTCTTCCCTCGTTTGTGTCTCCGCCCCTTCATTAGTGTTCACTCCCTGCCAGCCTTCTGTGCCCAGGTGTTTCCCTTTACGTCTTGATTATGTGTGTATAAATACTGTGTCCCGTGTTTGCCCAAGTGTCGGATGTTAACGTTTTTTGTCAGCCTGTACACTCTGCTTTGCTTGTCGCACTTTCCTTTGTTTGTTTTGTTGTAAATAAATGTCATAGTTCATTCCGAGTACCTGCCTCAGCGTCCTCTCGGCCTGCAAGGAAGCGCAAGCGCGGGTTTACGAGCTGTCAGTCGTGACAGAACATCCGACCATACAAAGAGATGGTGTTCTGTTCCTGGGACGCGCACATCTCAGCGGGATTCCCATCACGTCCGCCCTATTCTCAGCTGCCTGGATCTCGCTTGGCCATCCGCCGAGGTCCACCACCGAAACTGCGGGGTGCGGCTCCGGTTTCGGTTTCATTTTCGCGGCATGGATCGCCGAGTAAAGCTTCCGCGATTCCCGTGTTCACCACCCACAATCTCTATACCGGAGAAAGCGAGGAGAATCATGGTGACTAGCCATTCAGTAGCGGGTTCCAATCCCGTGGCACGATACGACGGGTCGTGTCAGGTCCCGCCTGTCTTAGTTACACAGCCTGATGAGCTGCAGAAGGTCCTCGCGGTTCTTAGCCCGCAAAAATTCCCACTCCCGAATCACGGTACGAGGAGCCGTGTCCGGTCCAGTCAGTCTTGGTTTCCCAGCCAGTCAAGCCATCTGAGGCCTGTGACCCTGACTCATGGTGGCCGGATCCGCCAGACCCGGTCTGTGATCCGGGTCCAACATGGCCGGATCCGTCAGACCAGGTCTGTGATCCAGGCCTTCAGTCGCTTTATTCACCCGAGTTTCACGCGGACTGTGAAATCCCATGGCCAGAACCTCCGGAACCTGTGTGTGGTCCGGAGACTACCTCGGGTCTGCTAGAGGCTGCACTACTTCTGGAGATGTCGGTTCTGGCCGTAGAGTCCCCAGAGCCTCCACTGGTGGCTACTCAATCCAGGGAGGTCTCAGAATCATGGTTCGGTCGTTCACAGAGGGCGTATTCACTGTCGGCTTGGTGTCAGAGGGCAATGTCAGTGCCTGGTTAGTCTAGAAGTGCATTTTCACGGACTGATGGTTGCAGGAGGGCGATATCACTGACTGTTGGGTTTCAGAGGGTGCGCTCAGTCTAGTCGGGCTAAAAGGGCGTTATCACGGACTGTTAGTTGCAGGAATGCCGTATTATGGACTGTTCGGCCCCGGAGGGCATTATCGTTGCCAGTGCGGCCCGGGAAGGCCGTATTATGGACTGTTCGGCCACAGAGGGCATTATCGTTGCCTGTGCGGCCCAGGAAGGCCGTATTATGGACTGTTCGGCCCCGGAGGTCATTATCGTTGCCTGTGCGGCCCAGGAAGGCTGTATTATGGACTGTTCGGCCCTGGAGGGCATTATCGTTACCTGTGTGACTCATGAAGGCCCTATTACGGACTGGTCGGCCCAGGTGGGCACTAGTATGGACTGTTTGGCCCGGAAGGTCGTCCTCATTGACTGGTGAGCCCCGGTGGGCTTCTCCGCCACCTGCTCCACCTTGGAAGGCGTCTCCACCGTCTACCCCGCCTAGAACGACGTTCTCGCTGCCTGGTAGGGCTAGGTGGGCGTCTCTTCCGTCCGTTCCGCCATTCTTCTGGAGTCATTTAACTCAAAAGTTAAGAATGTCATTGATGACATTGCACCAGTGAAAGTCAGAAAGACCACTGGCAGACAAAAATCAAAAGCAGTACAGAGTATGAAAAGACAATGCAGAAAAGCAAAGGGTTTACGAGCCGTCAGTCATGACAGTTCCCTTTGCAAATTTCCTTTTAAGATCTGTGGTTAACTCTACTCGCAGAGATTTTTATGTTTTGTTCTATAACATAAAGTACACACTGTCCAGAGCAGTTGTCCTATTACTCATCAATCACGATGCACACAGATTGTGAGATGTAGTGTTAAGTCTCCACTGAAAAATGAACATGATTGTCTGTGTCACAGTAAGATGGAAGTAGGAAATATTCTGGGTCCCACTTTATATTAAGTGTCCCTAATACCTGTGTACTTCCATAGTAAATAGATTTGTATGTAGTATGTAACTACAGTGTAAGTACACACTGGTAAATAGTATCTACAGCTGTAATATTTCTGTAACTACACACATGTAACAAACCTCAGAATAGTATGTGTACTGTAAGTACAAATGTGTAACAGAACATTGGTAACAACACTTTTGGTAATGAAAGTACAAATGTGTAACAGGACTAACAGCACTTTTTGGTAAATAAAGTGTTACACTTTATATTAAATAGACAATTGCTATGGATTTAGCTTGTAATTACTCTGATGTGCAGCAGCGGGCAGTAAATTAGGCTTTACCTATAAATTGTGGTTGGTGTCCACAATGTTGCACTTTATATTAGGGTGGGCAGTTCCTGAGGAGTTTCCATGTATATACACTACATGTATATACAGAGGTGCACCAACTTCAGTATGAGTACAAGAGTAATTCCACTATTTCCAGTAACTCCAGTTACTCTTATACATACTGCTGTTACAAAATGTAGCTATAATTCCTGTTACATGACTACTTGGTGAACTATTAACAATTTGTACTTACACATACCATTCTGAGGGTTGTTACATGTGTGTAGTTACAGAAATATTACAGCTGTAGATACTATGTATAATGTGTACTTACACTGTGGTTACATACTAGATAAGCATCTAGTTAATATGTAAGTACACAGGTATTAGGGACATTTAATATAAAGTGGGACCATATTCTGATAATAACAAATATAAGTTATATGCTGGTAAAGCTATTAATTCAGCTTTACCAGCAGAAATAAATTAATATTTATATTTAAATTGAAAAAATATTTAAAAAAATCTTACCAACCAAAAGCTTTTGAACAGTACTGTGTGTTATACTTTGGTACTGTGGCAATGGATGGTTAACATTATTATGAGGTTTCGATCGCATTACAATGAGGATGTCAGAACATGACATGGCTGATGAATCACACGATCAGAGCTGTCAATCAAGACACAAGCTTTATATATTGTAGAAAATGACATAAAAGACCTGTTGATTTCTTACTATCTGTCTTGCTTTTTAACCAAGATCCTACCTGGGTCATATTGTGCACTTTTGACAAGCAATCATACATGACACGGAAAAAACGAAATCACACAGTGTACACCTGTCTCAAGTGCTCTATTCAATTACCGCTGGATTTTTTTTTTTTCTTTTCTTTTTTTCATTTTAGAACAGTGCTTTTTCCTTTTCTCTCTATTTGTTTCTCTATTTCATTTATTTCTCAGTAAGTAACTAGAGTTCTGCAATGACTTGTCCATTACACAACAATGAGTATCAAGCCTCTCTCTCTTGTTTTAGACTGTCTCAGCCTTATCCAGGAATGTGCCATCACATCCGATCTGGCTGTGTATCACTCACACTCCCTAGATTTAATTAGCAGTGGATTGGAGAGGCTGCCTTTGGGGAACAAGTTTTCTTTAGTCTTAATTAGTCTGTTAACTTCATCAGAGAGGCAGCGCATTGTATAAATCCACAAGAGAAGCGCTGAATATGACAGCCTGGTTATTTTATTATGCAAAGAAACTTACCAGCTTTTGCACTTTTAGTCTATTATAATGAAAGTAATCAATGTGTGCATGAAAACCTGGTTGGTGAGCATGTGTTTGGTTTATATTTAATATTTGCATATTTACTGCACATAATTTCTTCCCTAGCACAATAGAACTACAAGACAAGAACAAGAAGATAAGAGGAATAATGTGACTTTTCAGAGCTCTCTAGACAGATGGATTGAATATCTTGCTTAAACACTTGGGATTACTGGAGCTCTCTCGCAGACATGCAATAATCTAAAGGATTAAAGGAAAACTTCACCCCAAAATGAAAAGGATTAATCATTGTTCACACTGCAAAAAAAAAAAAAAAAAAATGAAGAATAAATAAATAGTTGATAAAATGTATAAATAAATGATAAGGCTCAACAATAGTTTTTAGTTCGACTCAATATTCTTGTATTCTTTCAATATTCAATATTCTTGCCACAGCAACTGAAACAACAATAATTGTTGTTGAGGTGTTTATTTTTCTGTTTCATGGATTTAAAAATGTAATAATAATAATTTGTAAAAAAAAGTTACTACACTATAATGTTACGGTAACACTTTAGAATAGGTAACATTTGTTAACTATTAACTACGACTTTTCCCTCAATAAATTATTAATTTCCTGCTTATTTATAGTTAAGATAAGAGGATAAGAGGAACTTTATTTATCCCGAGGGAATTTTTTTTGTCACTGACATGCTCAATACAGCAACAGAACAAGAAAATAAAAATATACAATAAGTACAGTAAATAATAATAACAGTTGTTAAGTTTAGGTATTGGGTTGGATTAGGGATACGAAAAAGGTCATGTAGAATAAGGCATCAATATGTCCTTAATTAGCACTAATAAATGGCTAATATTCTAGTAATATGCATGCTTATAAGCAACTAATAGGTGTAACTGTAAAATAAGCCTCAATATATTTCAATACACACAAACATTAAGAATAGTAGCAATCAACAAATGAAAAAAGATGAGCTCTTTACATCAATAACTGTAACAATAATAACAAAACAATGAAAAAGCTTAAATAAATTCAACATACAGTAAAACAATAATCCTGGAACAGTAACTGCAGCTGTGACTTTCAATTGTATGAAAAAAAAGAAACAAAAAGAAACAAAGTCATACAGGTTTGGTACGATGCAGGTATATTAGTTGGTACTCTTGAATCCCTATTTAAAATGAATCTTTTAAGAGTCTTTCTTTATGTATTGCTCAAGACATTTTCTTTTCTTTGTGTGTGAGACAAAGAAGATGAATTTGACAGGTGCACAGGGCAGAAGTGGATTTATGGCTGCTCTATCAGCTGGCATTTACAGACAGTAATGACAAGTGACAAAGAGAAGAAAGATGAGGATGACAAGAAAGAGTGACGGAAAGACTGATAGAAGGTAAGAGTGAGAAGGTGGTGGCATTTGAATGTTTGCCAAAAGCCCATGCTTGACAGATCCTTGAAGGAGTTGAATTTAGTATTAAAGCCCCAAAGACGAGTGTGTGTGTGTTTATGTCCATATTTCTCTACGAAAGGCTGAAAGTCACTAATTCTAATATTTGTGAAGGATCTTAGACACACTGACACAGCTTACTGTTCTCAGAGTTCATTTCTCGGTAGTTAGTCAGAGTCCTTTCGCCCTTGGTGACATGCCTCAGCCTGAGTTTAAGATAATTAAATGCTCTGAATAGCACCAGCAGCTCTGACCTGCATCATGTGAGTTTTACTGTGGCCCGAGGCACGCTTTAGGGATGTTGAACGTTGTGTAGACACCATTTCCCTAGTGTACTTCTCTGTAAACGTGCAGAGCTGTGAGTCTTATCTTTTACCCTCAACACAATTACACTCATTAGAGTCTATTAGATTTGTTGGACGTACGTCTGAGGTTTCAAGATTTACTCTATAGACTTAGATTAATCCATTTGGGACATGTAAGGACTGTACATGAAATAAACCAGACTTATTTCAATTTGTCTGACTTATTTTGAACCATTTAAACTCATAATAAGTCAGACTAACTGAAATAAACCTTATTTAGTAAACATGTTTTATGAAACAGGCCCCTGGTCCTTGTTTGCCACCTCGTGGAACGTATAATTACTGCAAAATAATGTGTGACCTGCACGTACAAAGCATGCATGATTAAAAAAAACTGCATGGTGCACTTACTATGCTGACCCTTGTATATACTCATAAAAGAAAAAAGGTATACTGGCCTTAAGAATTACCATAAAAACACTCAGTTGAAAACATAGGTTTTGTGCAAACTCTCATGATACCCTAAATCCCAGCAGTACTATGTTGAGGTCAGGAATTGTAAAACGCATTAGCTATGCTCAGATTTTGTTCCCATTTCAGGCAACACAAAGTTCAAGGAGAATCTAACTGCAGAAATAGGGCTGCTTGTATTTCTTTAGTGGTTCTCGCCTGAAAAGCAGATGGGGGAAAAAAAGATATTTTGTGAATTACAGATGATGGCTTTAAAATTAGTTTATGGCGCTAACTCTTATTATTCATTTAAGAGCTACTGAAATCTTAAAGACGTGATGATGACAGATCCTTTTTAAAAAGCATGCGACAGCTCGTAGGTTGTCTGGGGGAGAGATCCAAAGCTTGGGGCCATAGTGACTAAAGGTTGATGTAATAACAGCCTGATATTGATGTTATATTTTGCAATGTGACAGAACTGATAGAACAGTAACACGACATGGCTTAAGTCTGCATCAATATATGTTGATAACCACCTCTGCTGAACTGACTATAAGTCAGGAATCCAGCTTTGATCCAGATCCATTCAGCCTTTCATAAATACATCTCACCCTGTTTCTCTGTATTTTGTTATATTCAGCATCTCCCTTTTTTATCTTCTGCTTCAGTCTGACCTTTAACTCCACCCTAATCCGTTCATCATTCCTTCTTTTCAGTCTTTCTCTTTTTACCCCCACTTGTCCATCATATAGCACAAAACTGGAATACATTCCTTTTATTTTCAATTGTAATTTATTCCTGTGATGCAAGGCTTTTTAGCAGACATTTCTCCAGTATTCAGTGTCAAACGATCCTTCAAAAATCATTGTAATATGGAGATTTGATGCTCAATAAACATAATAATTTTCAAATTTGTAAAATTAGATTTTATTCATTCATTCATTTTCATCATTAGTTAAACAAAAATGTACCTCTCTCTCCCTACGTGCATGTGTGGGTGTGTGTGTGTGTTTGTAAAGTATAAAAAACATTATGCCTATGGAATGTCCCCATAAAACATGTAAACCCAACGTATGTGTGTGTCCTGTATATCATGATAAACTCACAAAGCACATAACCACTATCCTCTTATGACTTTCTCTGGTTTCTAATGTTTTTATTACAAGAATTCTTGCTTTATTTCCCTGTTCATCTCTTCTTTTGTTTTTACATTGTTATACCCATGAGAACCATAGTAAAACATTCTCGTGTGTGGGTAAGGCAGTAATGGGTTTCTTCAAAGAGCATGGATGAATAAGTTTCTCAAAGGGCAGGCACACACTCACACATTTACTTCAAATCTCTATATTTCCACTCATAAAAAGTGACAAGTATATTATGCCATTTTCAGAATCGAGACATAGCAGCCATCGCAAAGGCTGTTCGACTGAAAGAGACAGGCAACATTACAGCTCTGAGGCAATTATAAGAGAGTTAATGAGAGGATGAGGTGAATGAAGAATCAGTCACTGACAGACAGACACGTACCTAGAAAAAAGAAGGCAGAAATGCAGAAATTTTAACGCGGAAATGAGCTGAAGGCTCTTGACACATGAGTTTAAGGAAGGCTGAGTTTTGTTTGCTTCTCAGACAGAAAAAGATATGTTAGCAGACACATATTATAGGTTCTGTGACAAGCAACGCCTCATCGCTGTGCCCTACGCTCAAGAGGTGTATAGGAACAGGAGAGGGAAGATATAAAAACAGAGAGATGTAGAGGGGCACAAGTGGGCAGGCAGGTATGTCTGAGAAGAGTTTCTTCATGCAAGTGTGTACAGGTTTATGTTAGGGATCAAATTGACATTTCCTTTTCTGTTGAGAAAAATGTTGAGATGCGAACGAAGGAAAGGGTTGGCACATGTCTGCATTGGAAGTACTTTTGACATCCTCAGATGGTGAGTCGAAATCTACTTCTACATCAAATTTGTGTCAAGGTTATAATTTCAGATTTTTTTTCAGATTATGTTTATTTTTTGTAGTAAATTGCAATGTTTTTTGTTAGCTTCAGCAGTGTTTTTCACTTTTCATGTTATTTTGGCATGTCATCTAGGAATTCCATTCATACAGAAAATGTGCATGCCTTGCGTATCATACAGACTGTCAGAATTAAATTGTTGCTCTGATAAGATGTGATAAAATATTTGCTTTGAAATGCATAGCTACACTACCATTCAAAGGTTTGCAGTCACTAAAAGATTTTAATTCTTTTTGAAAAAGTCTGGGCAAGGCTACGATTATTAATTAAAAAAATAAATAATGTGACACGATCCTTCAGAAATCATTCAGTTAAGTTGATTTGGTGCTTAAACATTTATTACTATTAACACAGTTCGTTCATGAATTAATAGAGAGCTCAAAAGAATAACATTTTACAGTATGTATACACACTGTCATGCATCGTGGTTGCGGAAATTATCAGAAAGGCTTCTTTTTAATTCTTCAACATACAAATAGCATTTAAACATTCAGGACCGACACGGGAGACTAGGAGGCACAGCGTAAATATTCTATGACATGATGGGAGAACTGAAAACACCTGGGAAACACGGCTGGGAACAAATTTACACAATTAACTAATCAAAGACAACCAAATAAGGGCAAAGGCTGACACGTGGGGAACAAAACACAGGGCAAGGGCACACAAGTCTGACATCACTCCCCCCTCCCGGAAGGTGCATCCAACCACCTTAAGACAACCAACGGGGAGGGGGGGTGGGTGCCCAGGAGGCCGGAAGGGGGCAGAGTCACAGACTGCCGCCAAGGCGGTTTAGCAGCCTCCGGAGGCCATGGCATATCGGGGGGCGCTCTACGCTCGGGTCTGTTGGCAGGTTTGTGGACTAGCTTCGGCTCTTCCAGACACTGGTACACAGCCTCCCTCCAGCACAGTCCCGTGCTGCCTGAGAGATCCACGGAGCGGTAACTACGAATCCCGAACCAGAAGAAGTGCAAGATGGTGGCATCGCCACACTATAAATATATATGGTTACACTTTTCGATAGTCCATTTAGATATTCTACTAACTATAAGTAACTTTGTAACTACATGTGATTTACATGTCAACTAATTCTCATTAATTCATAACATGTCTACTAACTCAGTGCTAAAATAAATTGTTAGAAGATATTAAGCAGTCTACTAATACTCTAATGACTGCTAGTTGACATGTAGTTGCAAAGTTACTTACTGTTAGTAGATTTTCTAAAGTGGACCATCGAAATAAAGTGTTACCATATATATATATAGATTTATGTGATTTGAATTATGAATTATTTCGGCCTGTTTCGGCATGTTTCAACATGTTCAATAATAACTTTAGTTTGTGTACACTTATTTCACATACGCTGGCGAACAGGCACAAAAACACTGAATGAAACCTAACCACACTGTTGACGTAATGACACCTACAGTATATTGGCATACTTTTCTTTCTAATTCAATTCTAAAACATGACAGTTTTTCCCACAATGCAATTCATATCCTGTAATAAGAAATTTGTCAGATTCAAATTAGCTCTCTCAGACAACTGAAAATGACTTGCATATATCTACATATTAACATGGACTTCTCTAATATGTGCTGCAAGCGTTTGTCACTCTGCAAATCTAAGACGCGCACCCATAAGTCCAGCAGACGCCCTCCATTCACTTCACTTCAACGGCACATTGCACTCTCACTGGAGACATTCACTTGAAGAATAGTGCAGCCTTGGAATCTAAATTCCCCTTTTACAGTCGATGTGTGAGAGTGAGAGCAAAAGAGAGATGATTATGAGCTTCCTTTGTTCTTCTGGGTCTTTCATTCAGTCCAACATCTATCATTAGTATGTATCACATGACCTTCAAAATTATTACAAGAGAAATAGCAAGAAAATAGAAATCGAGTGTATTATGAAAACAATAAGGTAGCTGACAAAAGATAGAAAGGACTTGATTTGATGTGCCAGGATACAGGGGTTGTCAACCTTATTCAAGTCAAGGACCACTTTAGGATAAAATTCATATAGAGATACAATGATAATAAAAAATTATGATCGATATCAGTAAGCTGATATTCATTTTCGTATTTTTTTTTTTTTACTATTTAAATTTTTATCATTGTAAGATAATAAATATGGACAAAGTAAAATAAAAAGGGCAAAAACTTGGATAACATTAGCATTGTTTTCTAAAATGAAATGTATATTAATTTATAAATGTTAATATTTTAACTTGATTTATATTTCTAAAATGAGTTTTTATTTTTATTTATTTTTATGGTTTTAGATGAACTGTTCATCTTAAACATAGTCTGTTGCAGTAAAATTATTAGGTTTTTATTAGGCAAATGTGTGTTACTGTTATGATTCGGGTTTAGAACTCTGCCCCATCACCACTAATTCTCAGACTGTCACCCGGACTACATTACCCAACATCCATTGCACAATCACACCACCTCTGATCACTCACACCTGGACTAATCAAGCACCTGCTACTCATCTCCACACCCACACACTCATTACACTCAGCATAAAGGCCAGACTTTCACACCAACTCACCGCAAGGTCTTGCATTCCCCAGTGTGTGTGATTTTTGGATTGTTTCTCTGGTTTCTGA
The DNA here is from genome assembly GCA_032361145.1 of Enteromius fasciolatus. Classification (NCBI taxonomy): domain Eukaryota; kingdom Metazoa; phylum Chordata; class Actinopteri; order Cypriniformes; family Cyprinidae; genus Enteromius; species Enteromius fasciolatus. The sequence continues at coordinate 2,326,605 of JAUMHR010000089.1, forward strand.
TTGTTCTCTGCCTGCCCCGATCTCTGCCTGGATTATCGACTCTGATTTATCCTGTCTACGTTGCATCTGTCTGCCGTTGTTTTGACCCTGCCTGTATTTAACCATGCCCGTTAATAAAAGCTTGCACTTGGATCCGCCCTCTTCTGTCCCAGTCATTACAGTCACATTTATGTAAAGTTTTTCATAATGTTTGGTAACATAAATCTTTTTTAATAGATAATGCATTGTACCTCCAGTATTTTAATATTAAAGGTATCTTTTACCATTTTTGCCCTTTTTTATTTAGGTGTAGAACAATAAATTGTCACTGAATCTTAGGTTATTATATCTTTTGTTTAATGCAAATTTAATGTTCTTTTTTTTACATTAAAAAAAATAGTTTGAGATCAAACAATGACTGGTGGATTCCCTGCGGTTTTGCCTTAGAACCCTTAGACTTGGTTGAAGACCCCTGCTGTTACAGAACAAGAGAGATCAAAAAAAATAAATCAGGAATGCGAAAGTATGTGATTACAAAGTTATTTCAGTGTGTAAGTGGAAAAAAGAGAGCTCTATCATACAGAGGAAAGTGGACGTGTGTGTGTTTATGCATGCTCAAGAAAAGCATGTTTGCCTGTATTAAACACGTGCATGGCTCTGATTGCTGCAGTGTTGCTTTGCATTATATTTTTGTACCGATACCAACCCTGAGTGTGAGGAAATTCATTAAGAAATCATTTAAAATTAGTTCTCTCCGGGAGTGGAAATTCTGGGCTTCATTCCAGCTGGAGATTTATGTGCGACATGTGAAGTGTCTCCTAGCCCTTTGAGACAAGAAGCTAAAGATTTTATTTTATTTGTATACACATGTAGCAGCTGAAATAGGGAATTAGACTTAGCAGGAGACAATCTGTCAACATCTATATGTATGTTAACACATATTTAGCGATTTTCATTAACCTAAGAAAGCTGTAAAAAAAATTTTTCAGTCTCTTCGTGCACCTGTTGAAGAGATAAAAATAACCATCTATTGTCTATTCCCCCTATTCTTTAGCCACCAATCCTCACTTTTATAAGTTATATTTATAGTATTTATTTCTCAAAATGGAGACAGTGAGGATTTTGAATTGCGGTTTTCTTGATTAGGATTTAGGATGATTCTACCCCTCTGTCTTGGCAGCCCTGTCGCACGTTTTTTTTTTCGTGGCACGGACACCA
>JAUMHR010000089.1:2327901-2339760 GCA_032361145.1 Enteromius fasciolatus
GGTGAGATGTTATGGATTTGTGTTTACTGTTGTGAGAATATGAGGCATAGTTTCCAAAAATGTGTTTAAGCAATCGACAAAAACTGTAACTGAATGTGTTAACTAAAAAAAAACATATGAAATCAACCGTTGTTTAAGTGATTGACAGCACAGGGTGCAAATGTAAATGATCTTAATTTTCATGAGTAAAGCATAAAAAGAGGTGCAGACTGACATGTGGTCGACCCTGCTTGTCTCCTCTGTGAAACCATCCATATTTCATCAGCTTTAACGCCAGCAGACAGCATCCTGCCTTTAATATTAGCATTTAATCCCAGTGTGTCTCCTTCTGTAGAAAGAATTTAACAGACACTCTTTTCCACTCTTAAACCTCTCAGAAGAAAAAAGAGGAGAAAAGGAAGGAAGTTTGAACTTCAGATCAGATGACAGAGACAAGAGGCCCCCTGGGTTGTATTTCCATTCTGAGAATAATTTGAGAGAGGAGTAAAAAAGAAAGCTAAAAGAGGAAAGAAATAGCATTCGAATCTACTGCAATATTTTCCATACAGCCTTGTCTGCTATACTAAACCTTTTTTTCCTGAAGAAGGCTGGTTCAGTTCTTTAAATACAGGTGTTCTGGGATATTCTTTGCTTTTAATTTAGGCACTTTGATGTTTATTGTATCATACAATCAGCTCTGCCGTCACAATTACATTTTTAAATGTAGAAAAATGCAAAGTAGATGTTTTAAATTGTAATACTGAATATATAAATATTTTTGGTCAAATAAATAGGTTTAATTAACATAAGAGACTTCTTTTAAAACATTTAAACATCTGTCTGTCTGTCTTTAGATAGAGAATAAAAAAATATTTTTGTCAATATTGTCTAATAACTTTAAACACAGCATTTACAACCAGGCCCAGCTCCACGGGACAGCCTTAAGTCATCTTAAGCTTAGTCCACCCAATTATCAGATTAGCTTCTAATTATCTAAATCTATTAGGTTATTCTCATAGTTCCGTTTAATTAGTTTCTTTTCTGTCACTAATTTAATTGTTTATTTTTCTACTAAAGTGGAATTATTCTCCATGGGGGAGGAGCCAGATCTTGATCTGTTAATATATTCATGCTTTCCCTTTTTCATCACTATACAAATTGGCTAGAATAAAAAACACTCACCTTGTAACCTAATACTTGATGGTTTCTTGCAAAGTAATGAATTACTTCAAAGGGGATATTTATGTTTTTTTTTTCAGTCTGAAAGGCATTATTATATTTTTCCCCACCAACAAAATCCGTGCTGAAGATGAAAGTTGTCCTATGAATTCAAATTTAATTTGTTCAGTCATCCATTAAATCGGTGTGCGTGCTCTCTCTCTCTCTGTCTCTCTCTCTCTCTCTCACTTGGTTGAGGCTGGAGAGCTGGGTGTTAAATTGGAACGGCAGGTTTGAATGAGAATGAGAGATAGAGCGCATAAAACGAGCAACACACAGTGAACTTAAGCAATCAAATTAAAAAAAGTTATTTAGTTTGAAATGAGGGACAAGTCTCTTCCTGATGCATTCTAATCATAAAGGCCCTCCTGGCTGTGACCCACGTAAGAGGAGAGGAAAGGAGGGATGGGGAAAAAATGGTGCATCGTATGATGCGAAAACAGGAAGCGCAATTGAGAGTCAAATGGCTAGGGGGCAGGGGTGAATAATTCACAGAAAAGCTGTACAAAAAGTAGAAAGTATGACTCCTCTAAAGTCTTCAAAGAAGAAAGAGAAATTAAAACGGACAATTTTTTGTATAGTCAGCAGTTTGTAGAAACTCAGAAGAAGCAAATGAAGCCTAGTTAAGTGCTTGCTGCCGTTTGTGCAAGAACCACCAATAAACGCTCTAATAATTAACCTTTCAAAGATTACTTCCATCCTGCCATGTAAATAATATCTCAAAGAGCAACTCGCTCGAGACAATTAGGCATAGTTCAGCTGGCATTAATCAAGAAAAAATGGCAGGCAGTTTTTTTCTTTTTAATCTGCATTTACTTTGAATGTCATCGCCAGAGAGGACTGGCAGTCTAACCCTTTGAGCTCTTTTAATGGAAATTTGAACACTTGTTTTAAAAAAGTTATTTATTTATTAAGCAGTTTTTAAGCAGCTCGCTTTTTAAAATCTACTTGCTTTGAAGCCATATTTCAGTGCCATATGATCGCTAATCCCCACCACCTTAGTCGTTCACTGTTTTACAATGATAGTTGCAGTGTGAAAACCTTGTCCCACAATGTTTTTGCATCCTTTTGGACAAAGAGAGACACCAAATGGGAATTAAATATATTCCATGGAGTTGTTTATAGAATATTTACAGTCCGCTCTTTAGGTTTGTACATTAGCATGGACTCACTAGCATTAATGTCTCTAGTTTTAACATTCTGCTTGAGCAGATGAAAACTTAATGAGCATGTGACAACCAGAAAATGAACGTCTTCATTTGGATTGAGGTTGAATGCTTAGAGACATTTTGCTCTGTTTTGTTCATCTCAGGATACCTGTAATCAGTGTTACAAGTACCCCAGACACGTCGTTATTCATTTTTTGAAGCATAAACCCCATAAAAACGATGCAAGCTTCAGGTCTTCCAATGTTTCTTTATGGCACTGAAACCTACAGATGTCCGAGTTCCACTCTCCATGCAACTAATACTCAACTGCCATTGGCAGAGTACGAAAACTCTGTCAGCTGTTTTTAAAAGGAACGCCAACTTATGAACAGAGCCAAAGAACCGTCTTTACTGATGAGATGCACATAATATATCGTACAATATAATTATAATATAATTAATTCAACTGTTCTCTGACTTTGGAGTTGCAGTGATATTAAAACCTTGGCGTCATCTCCCTCCTTAGGTGTAATTCATGTTCTGAGAGTTAAGGTAACTTGTATTTAGGCCACTTAAATACAATTATTCCTCAAAAATCAGATTCATTATCATGCTAAAAATGTGTGAGTGTGTTTAGTAACGTCACAATGATTGATTGGATGCAGTACATTCACACTTTTGTTTGTTAGGTAGTCTATACAATTTATTTGTTTGAAAACTGCCAAACTGACCCCAAAACATACCAGCCCAAGCCAATTTTTTCCCCTTGAATCAAATTAAATTACTAGCCAGTCCTATCAACAAACTGCTTGTATACATTGTTGTGTTGTTGAAGTACACTATGGGATTTCCACAGTTGTAAAGGATAAATGCAGTTCCTCCAATAATTCAGCTAAAAGAAGATATATTGTAAGGCAAATTGCCTACTTTTTGGCACAGATTTTACATTGGGAGTGTGACTATGATGCCTTAAAATACTGTCTACAGAGGAGCTCATTAGGTTGTAGAACACAGCTTGCATTACGCTCTCACACTCTGTAGTACTGGAGCTGTTATTGTTTATGATTCATGGCACATTTCTCCCCAAAAATAAGTCTTTTTCTACATGATGCACAAGAATTGTGAAAACAAAAACAATAGAGGCAGAGAAGAGAGAGTTGAATAAGGAAAGTAGGCATAAAAAAATACTGTGTAGAGCAGTGAATGGGGAAGAGAAAAGACAGAGACGCCGGGGGGGGGAAATAAAGAATATTGTACACGGAGAGAGGTGGAAGCAGAAGAACAGAGCGACATATATAATAAAAACAGAAGCAGAGTCAGAGGAGCATCGTTAGAGAGACAAAGAGACATGGAGGGGTTATTTGTTTCTCTCTTTTGTTTACTCAACTGCTCTGAATAGGAATGGACTTACCGTCCCTCCGAGAGGAGGCTTGGATGTGCTTGCAGGGACGTGCTTGCCAACTCTGCTCCTTCTTTTATCTTGTTCCCCCAGAATGAAAGATGTGTGCACTCACCTCCAAGCGCCAGGCCGTCACACCAGGCTCAAAACCCATTAACACCGACAGAACAAGGGTCAACAGGCCAGCCACTGAAAACGATGACCAAACTCTATTGCTTTCACACTAACACACAAATGAATGATCAAACCAAAACACACATTTGACAAGACTGCACACATACATGGTTAAAAATAAAAGACAGAAAGAAAATAAAAGCTGTTGTTGTCCCCTATCTCATTATTTCCGCTTCTGTCTGAATCACATACATACAGAGAGGTCCTGGCTTTGTTTTCCTTGAAGTTTATTGCAACACGAATTTTGAAAGGAAAAAAAAAAGTCGCTCGTTGCTCTATTTTCCCTGACCTCAGAACTACCTCTCACCTTAGCTGCATCTAAATTTTTTTTTTATTTTTTGTTATCGTTCTAAAAGCTTGGATCATTCATATTTTTGTTTTAACTGATCTAGTTTAAACAGAAAGTTGTCAAACTAATATTAAGTAAATTTAGTAATTTACTACGTTGATAAAATTGGATTGACTACATAAAATCCAATTATTTAATTCATAATATCTTTATACAGCACTTACACTGTAGAACCGGATCTTACAGTTTTTGCCTATTGTTTACACACTTTTTGCAAAATTTGGCCCATTATGTCAAAACTCTACACACAAAACAATCAGACATAGCACCTGGAGACTAACGACTCACATCTATGCCAAAATGAAACGCTGCAATCAAAACTGAATACTCCTTTATAAAAATCTAATTCTTGCAACAAAACCATACACACAAGCACCATTTGAATTACTCTTTCATCAGCAACACCCTGATGGGCTTTATATAAAACACTGCAGTCTTTGTGTTTCTATTTTTATTGTAGTTTGCTCTGATTCTGTAAAACTCAAAAGTAGAATTTCTGCAGTAATCAAACAAGAAATATTACAAAAAACAAACATTCTTACAGAAATAAAGAAAAATGTTATCACAAATTATCAAATTTAGCAACAAAACCAAAGCAAAAAAAACAAAACAATTACTGGAAAATTGCTATTGGGGGAAAATATACTTGTTTTTGTGTGTGTGTGTGTGTGTGTGTGTGTGTGTAGTGGGTGGCTGAAGGGGGTTTATGGATCCCACTTTCTATTTGGGTCTGTATTCTGCACTTTTTTCACACCTGTACACAATACTGTAACATCACAATGGTATTGTTTTACATACTGTATACTTCACAGCACTACACATTTTTGTGTAGTACAATAATACTGTAACATGATACAGAATTATGACGCATACAGTAGGTACAGTCTGGAGTAGAAACTTGAAGATATAGCTGTATAAACACCGATTGGTGTTCTGTTTTTTTGTGCAGGTGATTTTAGGAGTGTATGTAAGTGTCTACAATTGCCAGATGAGTTTTGCATTTTGAACAAGTGTTTTCCCAATGATAACAAGTGATTTTGTTTTTGAGCAAAGTGTCTAATGTAAGAAAACATGTGTAGTGTCTTGCAATAAGTGTGTTACAGAATTGTAAACAAAGTGCAAAGTTGAAAATGTGTTTAAGCTATGATTACACTGTGTTTAAGATAAGATACAAAAATTTTAGGTATTGAGGCTTTGGTGTAAGCATTCGCTTTTAGTGTGTAAGCAATAGGCAAAAACTGTAATATACTACAGTGTAACACATTATACATTCAGTGCACAGTAACATTATTGTGACACATTCCTATTTAAAAACACATTTTGAGTTTTAATATATTTCTGTTATAGCAAAGTCAGTGCTCTAGTTTTTAGTGTCACATGATAATTACAAAATTTTAACGTAATGTACGTTCACGTATGTAATGCATCCTTGCTGAATACAAATATTTCTTAACATTCTCTTATTTCTCAGTATGTCTTGTGGATAAACCATGCAGTCTTCACACACACACAAAAAAAGTCTTCTTTTCCACTAAGACAAGCAGTCTATTGCCTAAAGTTTGTCAGCCATATCAGTGTATGCACAGTCTTTCATGGGATTCACACGAACAATTACAGTATATAGGTGTGAAATAAAAACCTGCTGCTCACACTCTATATGTGAATCCCACAATAGATTATGCATGGAAAGACAGATTACAGGCAGAGGTTCTCAGCTCGGGCCCTTGGGATCCACTTTTTTGCAGGGTTTTGCTCCAGCCTTGCTCAAACTCTCCTTACTGTAGCTCTCTAGTAATCCTAAAGACCTTGATTAGCTTGTTGAGGTGTGGCGCTAAACCTTGCAGGAAAATGGATCTCACAGACCAGAGGTGAGAACCCTGGGAATACAACATTCACACTGTTAGCATGCTTTTCCGTTTTGCATCCCATTCACAGAAATAAAAATACATCTGACACAGAGCGTCACAATTCAAGTGTTCACATTTCCTCATATAATATATAAGCGGGTTTGGCGTGCTGTCCAGGGAGTGGGCCGGGAGAACGGCGGGCTCGAACCCTAGTGATTAGAACCCTAGCGAGGGTAAGGGCTCAGCCTCCGGCTCGAACTCCGGCTGCCCCCTCCTAAAAAGCTTAGAGAGGACAGCAGCCAGAGTGCGGCCCCCTAAAAGGGAAATAGGGATGAGTGCTGGACGAAGGAAGTTTAGTAAGGCCTCTGCTGAGGTAGTGGTTGCAGATCTTGTGCGGAGATGAGGGATTAGGTGGCTGGAAGCCTGTGCAGAGGTAGCTAAGTTTCTGCAGAGACGGGAAGGAGGTAGCTGGGATTTAACCTCTGCGGAGGTGGGCACGAATGGACCTCTGTGAAGGTAATGATAGCTAGGTTTCTGTGGAGACAGGGAGGAGATAGCTGGGAATTAACCTCTGTGGAGGTGGGAATGGTGAACCTTTGCGAAGGTAGTGGTTGCTAGGTCTCTGAGGAGACGTAGAAGAGATAGCTGGGAATTAATCTCTGCGGATGAAGGTAAATGAACCTTTGCGAAGGTAGTGGTTGTTAGGTCTCTGCGAAGACGGGATGGGAGTAGTTGGGGATTAATCTCTGCGGAAGTGGATATGAATGAACCTTTTTGAGGTCTCTGCGGAGACGGGATGGATGTAGCTGGGGATTAACATCTGTGGAGGTGGCAATGACCGAACCTCTATGAGGTAGCGGTAGCTAGGTCTCTGCGGAGACGGGATGGAAGTAGCTAGGAATTACTCTGTAGAGGCGAGTATGAAAGGACCTCTGCGGAGGTTGCGGTTGCTGAGTCTCTGTGGAGACAAAGTAGGTGGCTGGGGATTGGCCTTTGTGAAGGTGGTTAGTATAGACCTCCGTGGAGGATGCGGTTGCTAAGTCTCTGCGGAGACGGAGTAAGGTAGCAGGATTGAGAGTGAGAGGAATATCTTTCTGGGGAGATTCCAGATTTTGAGAGGATGATTTTGAGGTGTTTTTGAAACCAAGACCTTGTAGCAGGTTGGTTGAATTCATCAGTGAAGAGGGGCTCGTGGGGAGAGGAGGCAAACAAGCTTCTGAAAGCTAAGAAGGCTCATAGTGTTTGGTAAGGTTGGGTAGGGGACTGAAGCTTGAAGATATAGACATGGTGACCTTTATTGAGCTGGTCTGTCTTGCTGCGCTTAATGAAAAAGGTCATGGTTTCGTGGTTGTAAATGGAAAGGTCGGAAATGGTGCGATGGATGGATGGGTTGAAAGGGGGGTTAGAAGTAAATTCAGAGACTCTTAGGAAACCGAAAAACGCTAGGGTGAACATAGCGTCTGGGGTGCGATCAATGAGAGGGTTGCAGTAGCCTTAGCGGAGGGTGGAGATGGAGCGAGTAAAGATCTCCATAGTTATAGGAAGCCTCTGGTTGGGGCAGGAAGGGATTTCTCTTTAAAAACCTTTGATAATGAGGCTGGTTTGGGCAGTGGAGATAGCAGGGGAAAACAGAGCCGTGTAATAATTTGTGGAAGAATTGAATTCCACTGAGGTAGCCTTTGATGGAAAAAAGGGCCGATCATGAATGTGGCATCTAAATTTTTTCTGATTAGGATGTCCAAGGTGTCAGGTTTGGTCTTAGCAGATAGAAGGTTGGGGCAGATATATTGAGTGGGTGGGAATGCAGGAAACGGATAATGGGAGAAGTTAGGATAAGGATGAGATGACAATTCAGCAGACAAAATAGAAACATTGGCAGGAGAATTTTTTTTTTTTGGGCGCCTATTATTTTCGGGTTGCAATGGCGATGGGGCTGACCCGAAATACACTGAAGGGAAAGGGCCGATCATAAATGTGGAGTCTAATTCTTTCTTGATTAGAGTATCCACAGTGTCGGGTTCGGTGGTGGCGGATTGGAGGTTGGGGCAAATATGGGACTGGGTGGGAATGCAGGAAACACCGGAATGGAATCCTTGTGACAGACCTGATAACAGATATTGAGAGAAGTTAGGATCAGGGTGGGATGACAATTCAGCAGGCAAAATAGAGACATTGGGTGTATTTACAGGTTTTCAGATAATGGTTGCTGGACAGCGTGGAATATAAACGTAAGTGTCTTTCATTAGATGTAAAATAAATGTAAGCAGCGGATGGTGGTTTGGTAATGCACCTGCGTTCTGTCGGAGTCCGTAATTGTCCTATGCAGTGGGGTATGTGGTTATGGCAGTAGAAAATTAACCACAATTTTTAGCGAATAAGAATATGGAAATAGCATGTAAACGGGAGTGGAACTTGCTCTCGACATGTAAACATCATAATGCGATTAAGTCCTTACTCTGATTATTGGAGATAGATATAGATATATATATATATAGATGCTTCTGCTGGAAGCTGTTGCGGCTTCTGATGAAGGCCGGATTGAAGCGTGTCTCTGATGGAGATGGGGTGAATAGAAGAGTCAGTTACACAGTTTAATCCGAACAAAATATTTGTGGGTTTTTTTTTTTTTTTTTGGAGGAAGAGTTACATGCAGTATGATGGTCTAACTCCTGAAAAACAAATATATGCAGCCATGATATTTATTGATAATAGTGGGCTGAATAATAGGATTTAGAAGGGATTAGTTCGTTCTTATTCACACTCCATACATTAGGTGGCGGTATGCACCTTGAAAATGGTTTGCAACCCGCCGTAGAACAAAAGAAGAAAATATTTGTTCTGTTTCTGTCAACAGAAACTGATGCTAAATAAGTAACAGAAAACATGAATATGGAGAATTAAGTGCATTAAAATACGTTACGTGACCATGGAGAAGTTGTTGCGAGCTGTGCTGTTGCAAAAAGCGAGATGGGAATGAAAGGGAAGCTTGTGGTTTTATAGTGCTTTGGAACTGGTTTGATTGGGCAATCATAACAAGGGGATTGATTATCTGATTGCTAACAGCTGCGGGCAATTCGTCCAGCGATCCACTCGAAACTATGTTATTATCAAAACATTTATGAAGTAGTGCAAACCATAGAAAGGTGAGTGTTTAGCTATATTTTCAGATCGAAACCTCACAAAATGTTTATTGAAAAACAAGACCGCTAATTTTCCTTTTTAGAAAACAATGCATTTGTCTGATTTTTTTACCTTTTTTTGAAGAGAGTAAAGCATTTGGAAATTATTTAGTAAAGTAAATTTAAGTGAAACATAGAGTGGCCATAGAGTCTGAAGTGGTTAATAGACCCACATAAACAGATTTTGGGCAGTTTGTCATGATTGGCTTGGATCTTGTTGTAATCAGCAGTTGTGTGGATGAGTTATATTTTGTTCAGATTTATGTTATATTGGTTAATACATGAATCAAATGGTTATTAAATTGTATGTAGTTATATAGTATGTATATAGTATGTTTTATATAGCTATAACAGTTTACTGGTTCTGAAATGTATGATATTTAGCTGCATGCTTGTTCGGATCTTAGAACAGACTGTTATATAACTGTTATATCAGTCTTACACTGTAAAAAGTGCACTTTAAAAAAAATGGTGATTTAACCTCGGGTTGTTTCAGTAATAGTATTTCATATTTTTGAGTTTAATAAAAAAAAATAATTCATTTAATTTCCCTATCTATTTCTAGGACTGGGTGACAGCTACTGATATCCTCATCTCTCTGGACAGACTGAACACTTTTGGAGATGAGTTCTTCAAAGATCCCAAAGTGCTTCGTTCATATTTTTATGCCATATCTGATTTCTCCGTGGGGGGCAGGTAAATAAAAACACAACTATGTAGATGAGCTTTCAGCTGTCATCAGTGTTTTGTTGCCAGTTGTATACAGACAGACGAAGACAAAAGGGAAAGTGAGCAAATGAAGGAAAATGGCAACAGAGATGAGTGATGAATAGGACAATTAGAAACAGAAATAGCTCTAAATATCGAGGGGAACTGGGCTTTAGAAAGATTGAGAGAGAGTTTTGCCAGGCTTGTGATCTGCATTTGACATCATCAGTGTATTTGTAATATAAACAGGATGTGGAAGAGACAAGTGGTTGTGTGTTTTTGTTTGCCACCATCTGTATATTGTTTGTGTCTGTGTTTGAGTCTGTGCGTGTCTTTTTTTTTTGTCAATAGCTTACATATCAAAGAATCTTATTGCATTTTCACTGATTATTTAGTCTTACAATGAACTAAACGAACTTGCTAACACTACAATAGTTATCAAAAATACACATCACCTCCTAATATAATTACCTGCTAAATTTATGATGATTATACTAAATGCAATATCTACAATGTAGACTGAATGTGTTTGTACTTAGGTATATCTGACAATATTAACTCCGCCAGTTCATATTTTCATTTAAGGTCCCTGTAGCAAATCCTAATTTGCTTTATGTTTTAGTATCATTTGGTTTTGAATTCAACCATCTGGCTCGTTTGTTCCTCCCGTCCCAGTATGCCACAGTTTTTTTTTTTGTTTGTTTGTTTTTTTTAGGCAATGTAAAAAAAAGTATGAGAGTCCACAGAAAACAATGAGCCTTAAAAGTATGCTAATGTGTTTCAACTGTTTTGCAGGTGCAAGTGTAATGGCCATGCCACTGACTGCTTTACCAGTGAGGAGGGACGTTTGGTGTGTGCGTGTGAGCACAATACTGCAGGGGTCGACTGTCAGCACTGTGCCCCCTTCTACCAAGACCGGCCATGGGCACGGGCCACTGCCGATTCAGCCAACCAGTGTGTGAGTGAGTACAGCCTGATTCTATATTTGTTTGAATAGATTCTCCCTCAACCCCAAAATCCTTCACACAGGTTTGATACAGACAATGGCGATAAATAAACAACCATACTGGAGAATTAAAAGAAAAATGCAAAGCAAAACATATAATATTAAGTCATTTTTATAATTAATACTGCCTAACTTTAAAAGTTTTATCATCTGGTTCATAAATTTATTGACAACCCATCCCATTTAGATTATAATCAAGAAAAAGAGCTGAAAAAATGTATTGGGCGCCAAGTAAATTTTACATTACATGATTAATTTAACCGTGTTTTTCATTTTACAAGTTAAAAATAAATGATCTTAAATCTGTTTTCTGTGTTTTGAAATAGCATATGTAATTCTAAGTCAATTAGAAGAAACTGACGTTTAAGCTGAAGGCCCATCTGTGCATTGTGTTTGGAGAATCTGAGAAATTAATAACAGTGAATTTAACTTTAATGACTTCCGCATTATATATTTAATGCTTTAAACTTCATTAAACATGAAATTCTGTTGGAGACTGCAGTTCTACTTTCTCAAATTCACTTTCAAATGAAATTGTTTAAAATGTTAATTTGTTGCCTCTTGCGCATTGATTGAATTTGCTTAGTTTAGCCAGTGTAACTGAACAGATTTAATGAAAACAATTAAAATAGGCAATAGATCGATTTTATGCAACCATTCACCTTAAAAGAAGTTTTTAACAGAATGTTTTACAATGTCACCTCCGTATGAAGTTAGAAGTTAGGGCTGGGCAATATATATGGAACGATATATTATGCGCATCTCATCAATAAAAAAAGCTGGTTCTTTGATTACTGGTAAATCTCAATCAGCTGTTTTCAAATGGAGCGCCAGTTAAAGCACAGATCCGTA